>ML797056.1:105850-130169 GCA_009831015.1 Picea engelmannii
AAAAAAACTATGAATCATGAGTGGCATAATTACTCTCATGTTATTTAATGTTTCTGGACTTGTACCTAATGACATGTTCATTTTGAGTGACGAGTCTACCAATTCCTTCTTTCGATTCATCTATACATACCACAAAATTCTCATTTAGGTCAACAGTCTTCAAAATAGGTGCACTAGTAAGTAATTCATTCAACAAATTAAAATTTTCTTCACACTTTGATGTCCATTCAAATTTAATTTCCTTCTTTTGTAAAGAAGTGATGGGATGAGCAATCTTAGAGAACCCTTCTATGAATCTCCTATAGTATCCATCCAATCCCATGAAATATTTGACTTCTGAAACATTCCTCGGTGTCAACCATCCTCTAATGGCTTCAATCTTCTCTAGATCTACTGTTATATCTTCCTATGAAATAGTGTGCCCCAAATAATGGATATGTTCTTCATAAAAATAACACTTCTTAGCTTGGCATACAGTTGATATTCCCTTAGAACTTGCAATGCCAACCTCAAGTAATGTTCATGTTCTTCCTCGGGATTAGAATAAATAAGTATGTCATCCAAGAACACAATGACAAATTTATCCAACTAATTTATGATTATTTCATTCATTAAGAACATGAATACAATTGGTGCATTGGTCAAACCAAATGGCACCACTACAAATTTATAATTCCCATACCTAGTTCTAAAAGTTGTCTTACTGATGTATTTTTCCTTGATTCTCACCTGGTAATATCATGATCTCAAGTCTATCTTCAAAAATATATTTTCTCCTCTTAGTTGGTCAAATAGGTCATCAATTCTAGGTAGAGGGTATTTTTTCTTCACAATGGCTTTATTTAGTTGTCTAAAGTCAATACACAAACTCAAAGTTCCATCCTTATCTTCAACAAAGAGTATTAGTGCTCCCTTAGGTGAAACACTTGGGCATATCTACCCTTTCTTAAACAATTCTTTCAGTTGAATTTGTAATTATTTTAATTCAGGTGTACTCATTTGATAAGGTTTCTTTGATACTGGGAAAATTCCTAGTACTAAATCAATAGAGAAATCTATATCCCTCTTTGGTGGTAATCCTGGTATTTCTTAGAATACATCTTCGAACTCTTGCAATACTTAATAATGTTTTGTAATTGACCCTTTGGTCTTATCTGGCTCCTCCACATGAGTTGCATACAATTGAAATCTCTTTAGTTGTAAGGTTAAAATCTCCCTTATATAAATGGATCTTATAATTCATTTCACAGTGCTCTGTCTTCCTTCTTCATTAAGACATGTAAATGTCTTGTTATGACAATCTAATATAGCATGATTCTTGTCCAACCAATCCATTCCAATTAGGATATCATAAGATCCTAATGGTATGATATTCAAATCAACATTAATACTCACTTCATTAAGATTTGTTTGACAATCTTTGATAGTTTCATTGATCATTCTTTTGGTTCTAGTGGCTAGCTTAACCGAACTCGACTTTTCAAGCTTACTCTTCTTCAAATGAAAATTTTCCAATACTTTAGGATAAATGTCACTATAGATTTCTCTTAAATAAATTAAAATAGAAATATATTGATTAATGATCTTACCTTCCACCTCAATCATATGGGATTGGTGTTTTGCTTGTCGATCTTCCAAAGCTGCATATATTCTTGGAATATTTCTTCCCATGTCTTCTACTATAGTATTATCTTGGATGTTGTGCAATGTCATCATCTCATCTTCTCTATGAGGAAAATCCTTGTACATGTAATCTTCTTTACATCCCCAACATTTGATTGGTGGTACTCCCCTTTTTCCCAAGGAGTCTTCCCTCTTGGATTCATTCTTAGGAGGATGATCTTGTTGATTTGTATTAGAATTGTCTCCATTGAAAGGAGGTTTGAATCCCTTCCTTCTCTGGTCATATTTCTCCCTCCTCTTATCCTTCCAATATTTTTACAAAGATTCTCTACCCATTCCTTGCTCATACACGTACTTAGCCTTTCTAATTGTCTCTATCAAAGTCTCGGGCTCATCATATTGAATCTTATATTTATAAAAAGATGGAAGTCCACTCGGAAACATCTGTATCTTCATCTTCTCATCCTTGATAAACCCCACGTACTTTATCAATCCCAATAACTTTTTTTAATATTCTCCCATGGTCATGCTCCCCTACCCGAGTTCAAAAAACTATCACATCTTCTTGTCATAATAGTTCTTTGAAAGATACTCCTTCTGAAAATATGTCTTTAATTGCTTCCAAGTAATCTCGCATTAATGTGCTCAACGTGCTTCAACTAATCCCACCACATAGCATATTTTCCATGCAAATGGTATGTGGCAATTTTGGCTGATAGGTTAGATGAATAGTTGTGTAACTGAAAATACTTCATAATTCCAAGCAACCAAGCTCCAACATCATCTTCCCTTTTTCTTTCACCATCAATTGACGGTGGCTTAATCTTCCCAATCTCTCCTTGCAAATTCTCCAACTCATATTTTCTTCTTTGATTTCTAACGGGAGACACTTCTAGACTGGTCTTGGAATCTTCAGATGCATAAAATTTCCTAGCTAAGTAAGCAGGTGAGTGATGTCTATGAGTCCTACTAGAACTTCTTGAGTGACTAGGTCTTTTGTAGTTATCCCTTCTTCCATGATGTATTCCTTCTTCTTCATGTCTTGAACTTGATCCATTCTTTGTTTGCCTCTGCAATTGATTTAGGCTTTGCATCATCTGAGCATTTATTTGATTATGCTCCTCCTCTGCTCTCAGTATCCTCTATTTTTCATCTTTATAACTCTGCACTTCCATTATGATACTTCTCATAGTTTCTTCCAACTCTGTTGGTTTCACTCTGCTCCTATGACTATTAGATTATATCTCATCATTACCCACACTGATATTTTGACCTTTGGCTTCTCTTTCATGACTATAGGATCTCTATGCATCCTCCATGACTTTGATATCCAATTCCTAGGCTTTAATTGATCTATTTGTACCTTTAATTCTGAAAAATGTGCAAGAAACCATTTTTGTTAGAATTATACATATTATAAAATTTTGTCAATTAATGTTACAAGTCCATTTTTTGCTCAATTCATGAAGAATAATATTAGAACTATACAAATTATAATAATTCCATCTCTTGTACATCAAAGTTCCAATGACTATTCTTACGCCCCAATCTGATCTCTGAGCTAAAAGTTATGGCTTCCTAGAAAAACCATTTTCGCCCCATTTATACCCTTTCTCCACTAGTGCAATTTTACTAGAAGGCCAACTTTTGTCAACTTCATAAGAAAATATGTCAAGAACCAAGAAAAGTTTTGTATCAGGAAATGATAATAATAATAATTTTGAATACACAAAAACCTTCATATTCTCCATCTGTTGCTCCAGTAAGATTCTACAACAATTTGGAATTTGCAACTTTGTCATTTTTACATTTTTTTTCCAAACTTTTAATTTTTAGCAAAACTGACTATCTCCCAAACTATGTACTTCTGGAAAAACTTCACTAAACCAAAGATTTTGTATTCATGATTATTCAAAATGTAAAATAAATAATTTTTTCATGTTTTGTAATCTGGGATCACTTTTCCTCCTCTAAAAATACCCCAAAAAACCCCAAAAGTGGCATGGAATAAGGATTTTAGTTTATTTCAGTGTCCCCCTTCTAAACCCCTTAGAATTTATTCAATTACTTCAATTCCTTCATGGGTTATTTCCATGTTTTATTTCTGGACTCTCCAAGAATTCCAGTTTAATATGGATCTTCGTCGATGATCTGGACCCAAATCTTTAAAAACCACTATTTTGCAATTTCTAACAAATTCAAGCAGAAATGAACAGTTGCCCTCTCAAGAACTTTTGTATCCTTCCTCTCTATGGAAAAAACCCATAAGTTTCATATCAATCTGACTTATTCTGCTTCAATTATGGCGAAAATATCAAAATGGCTCCAGAATTAGGTTTTTTTTTTAAATTGTAGGATAATTTTGTCTATGTGGCAATTTGTTGGTGTGGTTGATGAAGTAGCACCACGGGTCGACATGGCACCTTGAAAGGATTCCATGTCACCTCTACAGCCAACCCGACCCTGCCTCGTCATCCTTTTGTCATCCTCCCTTTACCTTACCTTCACACTTAATATAGAAATAATTTATTAAATATGAGACCCACCCGTATTGGCTGCCACATGGCACTACGGGAGTGGCCCATGTCACCGTCGAGGTCCACCTTCACACCTTACCTCTGAAGCGGAACATGTCCCCACCCTAGATATAACAGTGGAGATTAGGCAAAATTGACGGTGGAGAGGCCATGTCACATCCTCAATGTGTGTGGGCATTAACACACCCCCTGTGTGTGACACTCCAAAACCTTAGCTACGTGGAATGATTTGAATTGTGTCGCATCATAGAAGGCCTCGAGAAAAACCTCATCGCTATTGATGCAACATTGGTTTGTGGTATTGGCTATACCACCATGCTCATATGGCTCCCACGTCACCTGTTGGACTGACCACGTGCACTGTAAAACCTTCCACCGTGGACCGCCACGTCATCACTACCATGTCACCTGAAATGTGGCCTCCACATCATGCTAATGTAATCGTACATAAAAATTCCCAAATTTTTTCAATTTCACAAAATTCATAAAATGCATATTTTCAAGAAACGACGTTTAGGTGCCCCAACACCCACCACTTCGGCCTCCGCAAAAATAACAACATGAAAATAAACCCATACAACCCAAGCATTGAAACCAATGCTCTAATACCAATCTATAACATACCCAAACCACCAATTTAGGCCATGTCACTGTGGAATAACTCTGACATACCAAACTATGATGTGCCCACTGCCCAAATACCTCTAAATGTGTCTTCTTGGGAAAATTTGAATTCTTGTATCGATTATTAGAATCAAGAAGCATGATAACATCATATGAAATAATCAAGAAACATGCTAAACCATAAAAGAAATGAATAACATTTCAGGGCAACATTAACAACAAGCATGCACATGAGCTAGCCTGCACTTGGTGGACTAATGCGGAGATCCAGCAGGGGACCAAAATGTTCTGCTTCCAGCAAAAGCTAAAAAACTTCAAACAACATGTATGCAAATGGAACAAAGATGACTTTGGGAACATCTTTCAAGAAAGAAAAGCGTTGGAACAAAAACTAGAAGACCTTCAAGATCGAGTAATACAAACGGGATAAACGGACACCCAACTGTGAGAGAAGAACACCATCAAGAGGAAACTTGAGGAAAGATACAAGTAGGAGGAAATCCTATGGAGACAGAAATCTTGTGTTCAATGGCTCAAAGAGGGGGAGAAAAACTCCAAATTCTTCCACCGCTCTATGATCCATAGACGCTTCATCAATCACATTACGAAGTTGGAAGATGACCAGGGCAACACCCTGCTAACTCACCGGGAAATAACAAACGAGTTGACAGACTTCTACAAGGACCTTCTCTCGAAACCCCATGTGGACCACACTCCAACAATAGAACGGGTCACTCAAAACATTCCATCCCTTATCTCCTCGAAACAGAATGTGGCTCTCATGAGACCCATAACACAAGCAGAGGTGGATCAAGTCGTTCAGGATCTACCCAAAGGAAAAGCTCCAAGCCCAGATGGCTTCACCACAGACTTCTTCCACTACTGTTAGCCAATGCTCAGGGAAGAGGTATGGCAGTTGGTTGAGGAATCACGTAGGTCGGGAAAATTTCTCCCAATGCTAAACGCCACCTTCCTCACCTTAATCCCCAAGGAAGAGAGGGTCATTAATCCGAAGAACTTCCGACCAATAGCGTTATGCAACGTGATTTATAAAATCATCTCCAAAGTCATCGCTTTTCGACTCAAGCCCATTCTCCCCTTCATCATCTCCAAGGAGCAATCAGGGTATGTTAAAGGAAGGAAAATCATATGGATAGTGTCTTCTTAGTCCACGAAACCATTCACTCGCTCAAAAGCACCCCTACTCTAGGTATGCTACTAAAGCTAGATCTTTCAAAGGATTTTGAAAAATTAAGTTGGCAGTATATAAAAGCCCTCTTAACTGCCTTTAGCTTCAACAAAGATTGGATCTCCTGGATAATGAGCCTCATCTCCTCATCCTTCTTCTCAATTCTTGTCAATGGAGTACCCTCTCAACCCTTCTCCCCTTCAAGAGGTATAAGACTAGGTGACCCACTCTCCCCCTTTCTTTTCGCCATAATGGTTGAGGGCATGGGTCGCTACATCAAGGCTTCCATACAAAATGGTTCGCTACAAGGCCTCCATTTGCATGGGTTACAACCAACAACCTCACACAGCCAATTTGTTGATGATATGATGCTTCTAAACACCCCCACTGCACAAGAAGCCAACAAACTAAGATCCATTCTCAACGATTTCAGTGAAGCCTCCAGAACCACCTTTAATTTGGCCAAATCTCAACTCTTCTTCTTCAATACGCCAAAGGCCATCCAGCATCACATCTCGTAACTGATGAACATACCCATCTGCTCCCTGCCCTCTCAATACCTGGGACTTCCTCTCTCTGACTCGGCTGCCAGAAACATTTCATGGGACTCTCTTCTCCTTTCAATCTCCACTCGCCTCAACAACTGGACCTTATGTTCCCTCAATCTCCCAGCCAGGCTCATTCTTTTAAAATCAGTTCTACAAGTTATTCCTACCTACCTCTTTTCGGCTCTAGTTGCCCCACAATCAGTCATAAAAAAAATAAGAAACCTGCAAAAGAATTTTTTATGGAACGGCCATAACCCTGACAAAAAGTGGGTTCTTGTAAGTTGGAACAAAGTTTGTAAGCCTAAATCTCTAGGAGGTCTGGGTCTCCGGGATCCAAGCAAATTAAACACCATGGGAGAAAATATATGGTGGCATTGGCTCAAAATCTTGACTGAGATTTAGGAAAAACTGTGGAAACACAAATATGCCCCAAACACACCTCAAGCTCAACTTATACGGCAGCAGGACAAAACCTAGGGCTCCAATATCTGGAACGCGGCCTGGAATAATCGTCCGTTAATACAGGAAGATGCCTTTTGGGAAATTCGCAATGGACAGGGTGCACTATTCTGGGCAGACTCCTAGCAGCAACTTCCACCCCTACAAACTGAAGACAACCTAAGATCTTATGAAAATCACATCCAAGATCTTAGCTCCCTTAAAGTGGCAGAACTATGGTCGAACACCTTGAGCAATCCTCCTTGGCGCAACTGGAAAACGACTACCCAGGATCTCCACACATCAGCAGATTGTGACTTGCAGCATTGGAAACAAATGACAAATCAGAGGAGAATTTGTATAAGCACAGACCCAGGCATTCTTAGATGGGGAGATACCCCACATGGAAACTTCACATTCAAAGAAGGCTACATTCTGCAGGAAAAATTCCAAAACATTCAAAAAGATCACATATGGGAAATAATATGGAAATCAAGATTATGGCCAAAAATCTCCACTTTTCTCTAGCTTCTAGTTCAGAACAAAATCCTAACTTGGGACAATCACAGGAAATGGGGATTCATAGGCCCCTCAATGTGCCACCTTTTCCACCAACAGGAAGAAACCATGGAGCACCTCCTAAATAACTGCCCATTTAGTGAGGAAATCTAGAATCATGCCACCCAGATCATGAGAAGAACCAGAAGAGAGAACAACAACAACATCAACACAATCAAAAATTGGGGGCCTGGTTCCTATAAAAGTCCTATCCTGAACAGAACCTGGCAACTCCTACCAGTCTTCATTGTTTGACAATTGTGGAAAGAGAGAAACAGGTGTATCTTTCACTCCCAGGCCTCCCCTCCCCCTCACCTCTGGAATACCATCATTTTGCATCTTTAGGAAACCCTTCGGATCCACACTTGGACCCAAGAATATTTTCCCACCGATCCAAGCGAACTCTCTGTACTAAACTCCTAGGGCTTCTCTTTGGCCCTCTCCTCCCTCCCCCCGCAGTCTTCCCCAAAAACAATGGCCTCTAGCCCCACTGCCTGGCTTCCGCCCCCCTCGTCTGGCTTTCACAAATTCAATTTCGATTGTGCCTCTAAGGGCAATCCAGGAAACTTAGGATATGGAGTAGTCATAAGGAACGACACTGGCCAAATTCGATTTCTCATGGTAGAAAATCTGGGGTATGACACCAACAATTCAATAGAAATCTGGGGTATCATAAAAGGAATCCAAATGGCTCTAGACCACAATCTCACTCGCCTAATCATAGAAGGAGACTCCTGAGTTTTCATTGAGCTAGCCACAAAAATCATAAATGGAAAAGACCCAGAAAATATCACCACCAGCTAGCATCTCCTTGGTCCCCTAAACAGTCTAAAAGCACTTCTCAGGCCCTCTCTAACTCTCACCACCTCCCACATAAGGCGCAGTGCAAATAAGGTGGCAGACAAATTAGCCAATGCAAGTGTTGACTCTACTCAATAGGTCATTTTCATCGACACAAGGTAGTCCTCGAGTTCACCACTATGGCTCCAATGCATGGAGTTGGCCCAGCAATATTTCCCTCCCCTAAATGGGGTTCCACCTAGTCAGTGTCAGACGACAGATGGAACAAGGCAGTCAGGGGAGTTATTAACCCTGACCACCAGCCCTCCGCTCATTACTGCAAAATGACCCGCACCCAGCGGAGAGTAATGGTAATGCGCTTGGACAACCTTATAGGGTTAATGGCCCCTCGCGCAAGCCAGACCAGGTATACCAGGCCTAGGGAAGCCATCACCTCAACTCTCATGGCTAGCTTATCTGTCAATTCGTGGTGTACTAAGCAGACAATCGCTCTCTTGAACTCATTCATTCCCCCTCTGCATTTGCTCCTTCTCCTTTGCTCTTCTGAGTGATTTCTCACCTTTTCCCTCTGCAACTGTGTTTGCTCCCTTGCTCTCTCGGGCGAATTCTCTCTTTATCCTTCTGCTACCACAATTCGCCCCTCGATTCTCACAGACAAATTCTCAGCATTTCCCTTTGTTTTTATTCCTGCGCTTCATCTCTTTCGAGCTCTCTCGGGCGCTTTCCAACATCCCCGCCACCCTCCGCCTCCACTCCACCGCAAACCAGCTTCTGCATTCTCTCCACCATGCTAAGAGAAAGGGGGGAGTCCAGGAGAGGCTTGTTGTACTACAATTCCCTCTCTAGGCGCGACAGACTTACCCCCTCCCAATTGGCTCTAATTGTTTCTCGCACCACTAGCCCCAGGCATAATAGTTAGGGGTCGTCGGAGCCTCCATCGTCACCCCCTCACTCCATCCATGGAAATCGCTCAGTTAAAGAGGAAACGCCACTGTCGAGAGAGCACACTCCCTTGCTCACTAATCCTCTTGCCCCCCTGAAAATCAATCCACAGGTCCCAATGTTTGGCGATGGAAGCTGCATGGTGGAGGAGGAAATCCCCCCAAGCTAGCAGGTGGAGGAGCACATGATGAACGTTGGTGAGGATAAGGAAGTGGAGCGGCCTATGCTCTGTGCAAATTGACTCTCGGAGGAGCACCTCCAACTTATTTTCAAAATTCGACAAAAGCAAAACGATGAGTTGCACTCACAGCGCATCCTCAGCCAAAGACTGGACATCATGTTTGATGCATTGGTAGACGCTCCTGTGCGGACTCGATGCCCAACGTGTGGCCAGAAGTACACCCCTGTCTCACATGTGGAGTAAAGCCTCCAGGTTTCTATTTTTTTTTTCTCTCGTTGCAGGCTATTGTTTTTTTAATTCTCCTGTCGCAGATTAGATGGCCATGGTGACCAATTCCATTCAGTTCATACAGTTTGGTCATGGTGATCAAATCATTTTGCTCATACAATTTTGTTCACGTGGTGACGCGTCAAACTATGAGTCTTTAATAGAAGCCACCTGTTATAGTTTCCCCATTGTGGCAGAAGAGGTGGCTGACACTTGGCATTGTATAGATAACAGAAGAAATTAATACAAGGACCCCTTTTTTATTTACAAAAAAAAAAACAACAAGCATGCACATTATAAACACATATCAAAGATAAACAATACACAACGAAATATAAATTACACTAAAAACATAGAAAGCACTTATCTTTTCAAATAATCATTCACCAATTCGTTGCAGACATCAAATGTTCCAGCCAACCATAGGCACTATTGTTCTAGCTCTCAACACTAGGTCACCACCGCCCCAGGGCCATGAATCCACAAGAGCATGTCCTAGGCCTACTCTAACACACACAACCAACTATCAAGCGCTCACAATTTTCCCAACCACGCAACAATCCTAGTTTACCATCTCTCTTCCTCTTCAGCCTGCACAACCCAAAGAAATGAACCCATTTCCCTGCAATGATGTTGTTCCATTTCTTTTCCAGGGCCCTAGTGCTACTGATCAGAAAATCTCAATGTTGGAAACTCCAAGGACTCTAAGTAGTGGATAGTGCTTTCACAACTGTCATCATTTCCATGCCCATAAACATCCATTCCTTTCTAGAATAAACAATAATTCCTTACAACCAACAAGTAACGACTCTTCTCTTTCCATAATTTCTTTCCCATGCTCAAACCAAGAGCAAGAATGAATTAGGAACAAGGAACAATAAATTAGTAACCCCCAAACAACCCAAAAAAGAGGTTTATATAATCACATGCATGTGGCCTTCTCTAAGAAGTTCATGTGACCACTTTTCCCGACCGAATTCAAAATGGGTAAATAAAATATAATTAAAAGACTTATCCCCCTCTCTCATGGAATCATAGCCCCCTATCTTTGTCCTTGTCTGCCTTGGAGCCGATGATGTATTTTATTAATATATTCAAAGTATTACATTTCTAAGCACTTCGGCCTTTCAACTTTACAAGCACTCCGACCCTTAATCAAATAAACAAAAATACATTATTAATTTGGGGACTCAAAACTGAGATATTACATGTTGATAATGTTGTTGGATTGTTGGTTTACCCTACTCGCACAATCACATAATTTGGAATGTTGAATTATAATCCAAAGTATCAATTTGTATTGATACCAATGTTGTATATTAAGATGTGAAAGATCCAAATACAAAGTTGTTAAGGTATTCTAATCAAGTTTGTCCCTTGCTCCCATAATACCAACTAACTAAACATAGAGGTTGTATTTATTATTAACCTACATCGTTTAGTTTCTCAATAAATATGGATACTTTTAAATTAGATTAAGAAATCTATATTAGAAAAACTATTATTGTTTATTATAGAATATTTAAAATCAGTTATAGAGTATCTTCATGAGCTATAACCTTTAACATTTAATTCTCAAATTCCTAAAATGTCTTCTCATCCTAATCAATGCTTTATAATATAATTATTTTGATTGGAAGTAAGTCTCTCCAAAAAGCCCTACAAAGTATGATATGAAAATACTAACATTACGGGTTACGAAGTATAAAACCATAAGGAAAAAATTAGAGAGGAATATTATCCAATGAAATGGGAGAACCTATAAAGCATAACACTAAAAAAACAAAAAATTCACCCTGATCCTCACTCATCTGTCCTTTAATTTGAAAGGAGTTGAATCTAGCATAATTTTTCAAGTCATACAAATGCATACATACACGGATTCTATTGTGTGAATGAAATCCCAATGATCTTAGAAGATAAAAAGCTAAAGTTTGCATCAGGTTGGGTCATTGTATTCATTAGCTTAAGTAGAGTCATCCTATTTATTGCATCAGGTTGGGTCATTGTATTCATTAACTTTAGGAGTCCTCGTTTCTGTTAACTTAAGTAGATAAAAGAGCAATAAAGCTAATAATCAAATTTTGTTACTAATTATTTTTGAGAACTGTAATAGCATTTTCTTTGTTTTTATCGCTCTTGCTCTTTTATCTACATTGTTGTTCTTGTTAGATTATAATTCACTTTTTATTGCTAACTTCACTTAGGTTGAATCTATAGCGGTACCCCACTCTTTGGTTCATTATACATCATTTTACATAGAAGATATATGTATACCGCTATTTGCTTCATTATACATCATTTTACATGGAAGATATATGTATCATATTTGGTACCAAAGCAATCATGGGAAGGCGGAACGTAGGGTACCAAGTTAGAAATGGAAGCAATCTCCAGATGGAGGACCAAACCAATCATGGGAACGCCGAATTAGCCTAGGGTACCGAGTTAGTAATGAAAGCCTTAGCCTTAGCCTTAGATAGAGGAGCTACCAGAGGAGCCTGAGATGAAGCGGATAACACAGAAGAAGATGTGCTCGTGCCAGAAGAGTGTGAGAATCCGGAGCCAGAACTGGTGGACTTGGTGTTTTGGGAAACACTAGAACTCACAAAAGCAGGTTTTTTGGGAGCAGATAACGTCACAGAATGACTTGAAAGCATCAAAATGACGGTAGACATTGTTGGACGAAGTGATGAATCGGCTTGTGTACACAAAAGACCAACATGAATCCATCTCAATGCTTGGGCCTGATCGCACGTTTCAATTATTGTTGGATCAATCATCCGCAGAATATTTCCTCGTTTGTATAATCTCCATGCCTGCACAACGGATGGTCATTTTGATATTTAATATATACATTAGTAAAGATCCATAAAATCGGCGTTAATTCAGTTTTAGGGTGAACTAGTGCAGAAGTCAATAGATAACAAATTCATAGGAAAAAAGATCAGCAGTGAAACCTTGGACTCGTATTTCCCTAAACGGTTTATTATAGATGAAATAAATAACATGACCTGGAAAACGTAGATATGTTAACAGTAAGAGTATCTCACCCATCCTAAAAGCACCTGCATTTCAGGTGACAAATTGTGATCAGTGTTCTTTCTTCCTGTGATAAGTTCTAGGAGAACAACACCAAAGCTATAAACATCAGCTTTTACAGATAATTGCCCCTGCATAGCATACTCTGGTGCAATATACCCGCTGCATATCCAAATTACAATGTGAAAAATTACTTAGTATCACAAAATTGAGAATTGGGTAATAATAAAGTGAAAGCTATTTACTAAAGAAACTATACTCCTGGATCCTAGAAAATTAAAAACATAAGGGCGGGGCCAAGACCTGGCAGGCCTGGACTCTCTCTTCTAACTTATAATTTACTCAAAATTCAGATATCATGTATAACTCCAAATATCCTCTTTAATTTCCGGCTTTGCCACAACGGTCCTACTTTAATGTTTCGATTAAACGTGGTGCCATGCATATTACTGTAATGCATCTTGGAACTCCTACGATCTCTAATTAAATTTTAGTTTACTAACACAATGCTACTTGTTACCAGTTTTCTCATTTCATTGCATGAAGAGTACCTAGGTGTTCTACACTCTACTATACAGGAGATGTATGTTAGAGGAGTTAGTTTGATCACTATGTAAATTTAATATTAAATTTAATATGGAATGAAATAATAAAAAAAATTAAACCTTAAAAAATAAAATTTTCTCAATGTTTAATAAATCCAAATTTAAAATAAAATTTAACTGTTTTATTAAAAAGTAAAAAATTTAAAATAAAACTAAACTGTTTTATTAAAAAGCAAAAAATTATGTATATGAAAATTACTAAACTAAAACTGAATTGAAAGTTACAAACACAAATAATTATCATCATGTTGTGTTAAGTTATGAAAAGAAACAAAGAAAGAAAAGAGAGAGAGAAATGGAAAAAGATGCATTTCCATGCCAAAAAAAATAGTGGAAATATTACTTGTCAGTGGTTTAATTAGTCCAGATGAATTGGTACCAACGGTCAATGAATTAAATATGGCTGATTTTAAATAAAATATAAAGAGAGGATGCTGTTTTCAAACTGACCAGTCTAATTATGAATATAATGGAGGCGAAAGCAGTTATTGATGTCGAGAGTGTTAGATGAAAAAGAGGGAAATGACCTCGCTGATTATTTTATTTCTGAAAATATAACCAAGGTGAACATTTATTTTAATTGGCCAAATTTTATTAGTGTGCCTATCCACTTTTTAAGAGGAATGTGATGTGTTGGATGAGCAGGGGAGAGAAGTTCAACATTGAGGTTATGATGGTAAGGCTGGATTTTTCACACGGAAAAATAGGATATTTGAAGAGTGGACAGAGTATAAGAATAAGATTGGACTTTTTAAGAGGAATGTGATGACTTGGATGAGCAGGGACAAGAAGTTCAACATTGAGGTTAGGATGGTAAGGCTGGATTTTTCACACGGAAAAATAGGATTTTTGAAGACTGGACAGATTATAAGATTGGACTTTTTACAATGGCAAAATAGGATTTTGACAGTGGACAGAGTACATGGTGAGATTTTTTACAATGGCAAAATTGGACTTTTCAAAAGTGGACAGAGTGCATAGAGGGAACTGTGAAATCAGCAATGGTGATTGGGAGTAAGCAGTTGCTACTTGAGAGAGTTAACGTCACGAAGATGATTTTGTTGACCTGTGGCAGCGGTTTTTGAGTTTGTGATATAGTAGCATGAGGTGATTGGTATGTGAGGTGTCCTGTGAAATGGTTTGATTAAGAGAAGACAAAAGAAGTTGGATATGCTCAATGATTTTATACGAGTGTCGGAATTTGTTTTGAGACAGAGGAGCTTTAAAAAGGTTCATTCAAATTGTCCCATCAGTTTCATTGGTTCAGTTTATTCATTGTTTAGAAATTTTGTTAATCCAGGTTGTTTTAAAATGGACCAAACATCCAGACAAACTTTTAAGATAGAAGTTTTCATCAATAAAACAAAAACAAAATTATGACTTTAGGTAAAGTTCCTATAAAATTTGGGAAAACTTCCATGAAAAAGGAGAGTGCTCTGAGTACCCCTTATCCCCTGCTGAGAATGATACAAGGCTTGGAAGCACTGGATGGAACAACATCTATAATATTAGAGGCACAGCCTCAACTACAACTTAACCTAATGAAGCTCTCACAGCTTTGTCAGTTTGTGGAGAGATTTATGTTTATATTCTATAATGTAGGAAATAGTTAAATGTCCTGAAATTATAAATAGGAACTTGGAGAATAAAAAATAGTTACTGAAGCGCGTTTTGAAGGCTGTATTGTTTTGTTTATTTTGGAGAAGAGAAGTATTTTCGAAGGCAATCGGCTGTCTGCACAATTTCTTGCTGTTCCCCTTTATAATTCGTTGTTCCTACTTTGTTTTGTCTCCCTGTAGATTATCACTAGATTTGTAGGTTTGTATATCTGATCAACCGATTGAAATGTGGACTTGGGAGGGGAGCTCAGGGCTCTGTACGAATAAGATTGGAGCAGAAAGTGGGCTCTGCATCAAGATAAATCCTCAAAAAGAATTGGCATAAAAGAAAAAGTGCCACACTATCAGTTTTTCTGAAATGAAATCAGCATATAAAGAAAAACATATGCATCCTTAATTGTAAATAGCTATTGACATTGTGTAAGAGTGATGATTGTTTGCAAATCTTACAAAGTTCCAGCGACTCTTGTGCTGATGTGAGTCTGGTCTTCAGGAAAAAGTCTTGCTAAGCCGAAATCTGCAATCTTAGGATTCAGTTTTTCGTCCAACAAAATATTGCTTGCTTTAATATCCCGATGAATAATCCGCAATTGAGAATCCTCGTGCAAATAGAGAAGCCCCCGAGCCACTCCCACTATGATGCTGCAACGCTTCTGCCAATCAAGCTGGTAGCGTTTGTTTGGATCTGTATCCATACATATGCAGTGCACTAACTAATTATCATGACCGAACTAAATATTTTGAAACAATAACGCTTTTTATAGACCTACAAAATCGAATGGTACTGACTCACCGAATAGGATCCTATCGAGGCTCTTATTCCGTAAGTACTCGTAAACAAGCAACCTTTCTGATCCCTCTGCGCAACAGCCGAGTAGGTTTACAAGATTTCGATGTTGAATTTTTGCCACAAGTTTAACTTCATTCAAAAATTCTTTCTTTCCTTGAATAGATTTTATGGACAACTTCTTCACAGCGATTTCTTTTCCATCTTGAGTAGTTCCCTGAAATATTCATATAAAAATTATTCGGATGGTCGTTTTGCCATGGGCGTGGTGAGAGCAGCCCACCGACTACTATAATTCAAGATTCTATAAACTGGTGGAAGGTTTCTTAACCTATGTTACCTTGTATACAGCGCCAAATCCTCCCTCTCCAAGCTTGTTATTATCATGAAAATTTTCAGTGGCAGCTATCAATGTTTCCAGCTTAAACACTATTTGCCTATCCTGACGGATTAGTATGTCTTCTTCGACTTGCCCATGACCTACAGAAAGAAATTACAGAGCTACATCAGAAAATGCAGGGCCCAATTATGAATGACCAATTACGAATGATCTCTAACTTTCTTTCACAATCATTTGGTAGGTCTCTTTGAAGAGTATCTGTGAAAATCGTGTTCAATGAATAGTTTTAGAGAATAATCTAACAAAGCAGACTGTTCAAACCTTCATATCTATTGTATTGTTTTGTAACTGTGACAATTCATCATATTAGATTTTGTATAGCCAGAGAAGAGATATTCATTCTACGGCGCCATAAGGGCTGTGGTGATTGTGCATTGGATATGGACAGTAGAATCGCATATCCATAGGGTTTGATCAGATGCACCACTTGCTTTGCGCTCGGGGTGAATATGATCAGATCCCCCGTCCTAGACAAGGTGTTCTGTTACAGCAGAAAAGAAAGGCTAATTTGTCCGTTCTACCAGTTCATTTAATCAAATTAAATACCTTCATGTCCCCTTCGAAATATGGCATCCTTCAATCTTCTCCCCTTTCCGCGCAGGCATGCCAATATGGCCATAGGACAATGGAGAGCTTACACCAGTTAAAGGACATTCCAATGATTCTCTCCTAAATTTTACTCTACTCTGCACAGATATGAGAACGATATAATCATATGCTTAATCAATAGACTCATAGACAATGTTTTTTTAAGTTTCAGCCCCGATTTGAGGATCTTAATTTCATGTCCAGATATGAAATATTCCTCCTCATCCCAGGCGGTTGGGATTCACAAGCTGTTTTCAGAGTTTGTGGAAACGCACTCTTTCCCGGCTAGTTTTCTGGCACGTTTCTCGCTGAAATTCGGCAGCCAATAGGCATTCCACCCACGAAACACGCAATCTTCTCCCAATTCTTGGCCGCCCTAGGGTTTTTAGAGTCTCGATCCACCAGGCGCGTTTTCGGCTCGATCAATAGGAAAGAGGGCAGATTTGTTCCGACAGATTCCGGCGAAGGTTGTGCAATTTGCATAAACTTTAGATAACGCCTAGTTGCATCCGCCACTGAACGATCTTAGAGATACAAAAATGACGACCGAATCCCGTTCATGAAGAAGGGCACAATAAATATATAGGCATTTCATATCGTTCGAATGCAATGCCAGTTTTGATAAGTTTGTTGAGTAGTGTGGGAATCTGTATTTAGGTTTTTCGTGGAAAATACAGGTGTGGAGGTCGTACGCGGTATTTATTTTCACCTAATATCTTTTTGAGTGAGTGACATCTTGCCTTGCCTTGACTTTACGGCGTTGAATAATCAATAACATCCATGGTATGTAGCCTGCAAGCAACGAAGAAATCTCCAAAGTTGCCATCGACAATAGAAATCTCTAAAGCTCCCATCCAAAATTAAAGAAGGCGGCTAAGAGTTTTACTTTTTAATCTCTTTTTAAATTATGGAAATTGGTTATAAAATATCTAGTGAAATTATAATTGGTTATAAAATATCTAGTTAATTTATAATTATAAATGTGTTAAAATAATTGTTTTTAATGAAAAATGGATTTAGTAGTTTAAATATCTCAAATGCAAGCTAATTTTGTAATGTTGATCATTGATATCTATTTATTTTATTTATGAAAAATGATTTTTATGAAATTTTTTAAAAAAGGTTTATCTTATGGATGGCAGCATATTTTCAAAATTGAAAACCTAATTTTTATGAAATTAAAAAAATAAGTTTCTCTTATGGATTGGTAAAAAAAATGTTTAGTAGCATATTTTCAAAATTGAAGAAGAGAGGGCTGGTTTTATTAAAAAAAAATTAAATATTTAATTATATTAGATATATTTTAATTTTTGGAAAAAATAAATATTGTATTTGTTCACCCATATAAAGGGGATTGTAAGTCTTAAAAGAATAAAGAAACCTAATTATACATGTTTGTGTACATGTGTAGTCTATTTAAAAATAACATGAAAAATGGAGATTTAAAAGACATTCAAAAAAAGGGTGGTTTTGTCATTTTTCAATGCAAAGCCCAGGAGCACCATGCCAAAGCTAAATCCAAAGTATCTACGTCATTTCACAAGCAGGTAAGTGGGAATTCTCAATCTTCCCAAGAGACTTTTGAATTCTAAGAACATACATGATACACTTGGATATCGATGACCACCCACGTCTTTCACTGATTCATTACAGTTTTCCATCCTGGTCGTTTTTGTTATGATTTTTGGGTTCTTAACTTCTAGGGCCATTTAAAGGCCCTAAACGATGTTTTTTGTCCCTTTGGGCACCTAGGATTCCCATGGCATACCTAAGACCTACCAATAATTGTACTTCTTGATTAGATCTTTCCAACAAGCTACTAAACGCCCCAAACGAAGATTGTATGCAAAAGTTGTGCCCTCAAAAAGTTAATGGATCAACTAACCACCTTGGGGTCCGCAAACATTTTGGTGCTTCACCTTCTAGGGTTAGGGTTTTGGACCTTCAGGGCTCTTTGTTCATGTTATAAGGTCATTCTTACAGCCCATTGTATTATCTTTTTGCGAATGAGCGTAGTCGACATCTCTTTCTCTTCAGAGATAAGCTACCACCATTCTAGCCAGTTTGTGTTTTAGAGTATTCTATTAGTTTATTCATTAATAGAAGTTGGGTTTCACAATATTGTTGTACTCTCTACTATATTTCTATGTGTATTTCATTTCATTCTCAATATTATTTGGATCAGTGGTGATCAGTGGTATTAGAGCAACTTGCTCCTTGTTATTTCTTGGTGCATGTCCCCAACGAGGTCAGGGTATAGATAATTGGGTCTCGAACTAGTTTCACTTGGGGATGACTACTCTCACCAACCCAAACAACATCACATGGCAAAAGAAAAGAGAGATGAAGGAGAAGGAGATCCTTTCAAGATGTTTCTCGAGGAATCCCTTGCACGACAGTGAGACACGATGATGGAAAACTTCGCCTAGATCCTTCAACGACTATCAATGACAGGTGAGGCATCTTCAACAAGCAACCATTTTGGAGGTGTTACACCCTTCAAGGTATAAGTTAACTTCGATATCCCTTTATTTGAAGTTCAGATAGATGTAGATGCTTTGGAGAAATGGTTAAATCAGTTAGAAGGGTATTACTCTGTTCAAAACTTTTCTAACACCAAAAAGATCACCTTAGCTCTCCTCAAATCCCTTCCCTGTGTCAGAGATTGGTGGGAATGTTACTGGGAGAGGCATAATGAAGACAAGTCTATGACATTAAGGAAAAGACCCACTTGGGCGACCTTTGTCGATGCCCTCAAGGAGGAATTCTACCTTGTTGGAAACTATGATGACCAATACACGAGATGGATGACTTTGCATTAGGAAAGAGACTAGATGGTGTCGAAGTACACCAAAATCTTATGTACCTTTCCCTCAAAGTTGGATATTAGAGACTCCAGGAGGCACCTAGTTCTAAATTACCGCAATGACCTACATAGGTGCATCCAAACAAAGATGGATTTCTTAGACATATCCTCATTGGGAGATGCTTATCGATACGTTGTGAAAATCGAGAAGAATTTTAAGCAGTGGAATAAGAAAGAGTTCAAGTTTACAAATATGCAACAACAAAAGCATGGTAAAGGCATCCCTAACTCATAGATCAAGGGACAGGGAAAGGAAGGCCAACCTCAAGACAACCAATCCAAGTTGTAGGAAAAGAAGGGTAATAGAAAGTCAAAAAAAGGATACAAGAAGGTGTTGTGAGTTCCACAAAAGCCCATGGCACAACACCAATGAATGTTGTTCAAAATAATCATTGTTGATCGATCTTAAAGAAAAATAGTTGAACCCTGACTCAGACTTTGATTCATAATAGGATAAGGGAAAGAGGATCATCAATGCAAAACCCAGTGCTACCATCACAACTGTAAAGATCCAACCAAATGAGTCAGTGGAGCTTGAGGAAGGGGAGTGTCTCTTCCATCCACAAATGTGGGTGAAGGGGACCCCACTACATTTCATTGTTGATAGTGGGAGCTAGAAGAACCTTATGGAGATTGAAGTTATCGATGATCTCACACCCCCAACCATACACCATAGGTTGGTTGAGCCAAGGATGAGACCTTCGCGTCAGCCGACAGTGCCACCTATCCTACGATAACAAGCCCTTCAAAGATGAGGTACTATGTGATGTTTCCACACTTGAATTGTGTGATGTTTTTTTATGACAACCTTATATGTGGAAACATCATGTTGTTTATGAGTCCCAACCTTGTAGTTTCATTATTAGTTTGGGAGATTATCCCTATAGGGTACCAAAGGTAGTTCCGACTACTTTAATTTCATTGATCTCGGCAAAACAGTGGCGAAAGGTAATCTCTTAGATTGTGAATTTTTCCTCTTCATGGTTTAGTCCCAAGGTGAATGAAAGGTCACTACAACCACTACAAATTCAACACAAGGTCTCTCTACATATCAGAAGAAGGTGGACAAGATTTTATAGGAGTATAGAAACCTCTCTGCTTCACTTGTCGGGGTTCCTCTGAACTGTCAGGTCAAACATCCCATTGATTTGATACTTGGTGCCCCCTTACCCAATGGTCTAATATATAAAAACTCCCTTCTAGATAATGATGAAATAAAGCATCAAATTCATGAGCTCATCCAAAAGAGCCACATTCGACCGAGCTCCTCATTTTGTGGAATCCCAATTGTGTTGGTGCCAAAAAAGGATGGGACATGATGGCTCTGTATTGATTATAGAGCCATGAACAAATTCACTGTCAAGAACCAATACCCGATCCCCCGAATTGATGATCTCCTTGATAAACTTAAAGGTTCTAAGTTCTTCAGTAAGATTGATCTGAAGTCAAGCTATCACCAGGTTCCTATAGAAGCAATTGATGCTTGGAAGACAACCTTCAAATCTAAAGAGATCCTCTTTGAGTGGTTGGTCATGCCTTTTGGCTTGACTAATTCTCCAGTAACATTCATGAGAATGATGGATGATATCTTGAATCCATTCACAAAATATTTTATGGTTGTCTATTTGCATGACATCGTCATCTTTAGTCGGAGATAGGAAGTGCACTTGCAGTATATTCAACAAGTTCTAAGAACCCTGCGACAACACAAGCTATATGTCAATCTGAAGAAATGCTTAGTCAACATGTAGAGAATCCAATACTTGGGATACATCATGAATGAACATGGAGTGCATGTGGACTTAGCCAAGATCCAAGTCATTCATAATTTGTCAACCCCTATGACTCTAACAAATCTCTATAGCTTCTTGGGCCTCACCAAATTCTACTGCAAGTTCGTGTTGGGGTTCCTTCATATCACTTGACCCTTAAGTCAAGTGACCAATGGGGAGAGGTAAATCCAAGTTTTCCTGGTTTGAATCATAGAAGAAAACATTACAACATTTGAAACACCTCCTCTATTATACACTAGTCCTCACATTGCTAGACTTGCAATAACCATTTGAGATTGATATAGATGCTTCTAACTATGCTATCAGTGTCATGCTCACTGAGAAAGGACATCCAATAGCCTATCATAGTGAAACACTATCTAATTTTGTTTGCAAATATCCCACCTATGACAAGGAGATGTACTCCATTGTGCAAGCATGCCGACAATGGAAGCATTATATTCTAGGCAAGGAAACAATCATCCACACTGATCACAGACCTTTGCAATTCATGCAAACATAAGGAAAGCTACAAAATAACCTCCATAAAAAATTGTCCACATACCTACAACAATTCCACTTTAACATTAAGCACAAGAAGGGTAGTGCCAACCATGTTGCAGATTACCTCAATCGGCCCCCAGTTATGGTACTCACCATAGTTCTTAATTTTTATGGGAACGAGACCTTTGGGTGGCCACAATTATACAATAGTGAGTCTGACTTTGCTGCTACTTATTAAACACTGAGTGTTGGTAAACAAGTTTTGGACTTCCACCTCTAGGATGCACTCTTGTGCTATATAGGCCATCTTTTTGTTCCTTCATGCGAGCGTGCAAAGCTAATTTGGAAGGCACATTATAGTCGGGTGGGAGGGCACTTCGATGTGGAGAAGACAATAGAAATACTTCAAAATAATTTATATTGGCCAAAACTTCGATAGGACGTCGACCAATATATCAAGTCGTGCATTGTTTATTCCATCACTGAGTCGTACATCAAGAAGTAGGGGCTACACACTCCTCTACCTACCCTAGACAATCCTTGGGAGTTTGTCTTTATGGATTACATGTTAGGTTTTCCCTCCACCAAACATGGTGACAATTGTGTTGGTGGTTGAAAATTAGTTCTCTAAGATGGCCTTCTTGACACCATGCAAAAAGAGTATCATAGTCGAGGCCAACGCTAGGCTCTTCTTTGAGAAGGTTTTGGTTCATTTTGAGTTACCATGGACCATTTGGCATTATTTCAGATATGGAAAACACGTTCCTTAGTACTTTTTATTCCAACCTATGGTCTCTGATGGACACCAAGCTGACCAAATCGACTTCATTTCATCCCCAAACAAATGGAAAAACATAAGTGGTCAACATAATGATTGTGCATATCATGTGCACGTACAACTCCAAGCATCCACATACATGGGATAAAATCCTTCCAAATGTTCAATATAGTCATAACATAGCCCTCCATAGATCCATTGGTCAAAACCCTTTTCAAGTGTGCTTGGGGTTCCAGCCTTTGGCCCCCATTGATGTAGCTCTAATCGCTCCATCTTCCCCTATAGAGACTTCTCACACTCAGACCGAGACAGATAGAGCAGCCAATTTTTTTGAATGGATCCAACACCTCCAACAACAAGTTCATGATATCTTGGAGAAGACCAATGCCAACTATAAGCAGTGACATGACCAATATCAGGTTCCTCAGAATTTTCAAGTTGGTGACAAGGTGTGGTTGCATTTACAAAAAGAGTGCCTCACATCCCCCCAAAGGAAGCTCAGACCACTCTAATATGGGCCTTACACTATCACAAAGGTTGTGGGTGACAATGCTTTTGAATTGGGTATTCCTTTTTTCCTTGGCTTGCACCCAGTATTTAATGTGGAATTGCTTCGACCATATTTCCCACCTTTGAAAGACATCTCGGAGGTGGTTGAGCAATTGGCCCCTACAAAAGTTAATCCCAACTGCATTGTGCAAGCTCTAGTGGATTGGATCATGGCCACCAAGATGAATGGAACCTTCTAGGAGAACATACAACTATATCATGTTGTCAAAGAAGGACAATTACTTTAGCAAGGCAAGTGGTTCATCAAGGTTCATATTCAACAAAAGTTTCCCCATATCCTAGGGAACTTGACGCAATGGGGACCATTGCTTCCTAAGGGGCGAGGACTGATATAGGTGGATATTGATGGCCACCCACCTCTTCTACTGACTCATCTTAGTTTTTCATCTTGGTTGTTTCTATTGTGATTTTTGGGTCCTTGACTTCCTGGGCCATTTTGAGGCCCTAAACGATGTTTTTTGGCCATTCATGGGCTTAGGATTATTATTGAATGCCCAAGCCCTACCAATAATTGTACTTCTTGATTATATCTTTCCAACTAGCTACTA
Source organism: Picea engelmannii (assembly GCA_009831015.1). Classification (NCBI taxonomy): domain Eukaryota; kingdom Viridiplantae; phylum Streptophyta; class Pinopsida; order Pinales; family Pinaceae; genus Picea; species Picea engelmannii. The sequence continues at coordinate 129,638 of ML797056.1, forward strand.
AACTCCCCAAACAGAGATTGTATGCAAAATTTTGACCCCTGAGAAGTTGTCGCATCAACTAACCACCTCGGTGCCTGCAAATCTTTTGGCACTTCACCTCCTAGGATTAGAGTTTTGGACCTTTAGGGTTTTTATTTATTTTAAAAGGCCATTATTTTGGTCCATTGTATTATCCTTTTTTGAATGAGCATAGCCGACATCTCTTTCTATCCAGAGATAAACTACCACCATTCTAGCCAATTTGTGTTCTACAATATTCTATTATTTTATTCATTGATAGAAGTTGTGTTTCATTGTATTGTTGTAATCTCTACTACATTTATGTGTGTGTTTCATTTCATTCTCAATATAATATGGATCAATACACATGTGATAAAACAAATTGTGTTGCTAGAATGCAACACGGTCCTAGAACACAAACATGTTATTATTATAAAAAATACATACCAACCCTTCTTGTGGCTCTTTACATAGAATAGCATGCCATCCTTTATCTAGCCATCCTTGATATAGTCAACAATAGAAGGATTCT
>ML797056.1:152774-169849 GCA_009831015.1 Picea engelmannii
TTCTTGTCACTTGTCTGGGCCTTCACTAATGATGATTTTCCAAAGGATGAAGATGACCTAGAAATATACTAGAACATAAATAAGAGTGGGTTTCACGCCATTTCTACCAAACCTGCTATCTTTCCATATAATGATGCAGTCAAATGGATTTACTCGCATTGGAGTCAAAGACATCCACCATATTGAATGAGGTAGAAATCCCTATCGCCTCATTGAAGCTAGATGATATTCATGGGATACATTAGCTACTAAATATAGAAGCATACTTGAACAAACAGTTCTTGGATACATTCAAGAAAGAAAATCCTAGCTTGGTTAAGATAATAAAAAAATGACAGGGTGATGACAAAAATTTTACTGCAAAGGATAATAGATTGTATCATATCAAGTATATCAAAGATCTCTACCAGCTTTTGGAAACAATGATTTTCAAGTTGTACGGTGAAGAAGGATGCACTTATTTTAAGCCAGAGTGGGTATCGATAACACACTATGTGGCTGAGGCAAGGAACATATTCAATTGGACCCATATATTATCTGTCGACATTTTTGCAGTAACTAAATACACCCCAATAAATAAGAAACTGGGTTTTTAAATGTTCGCCTATTTTATTGATGATGTATGTTCATCCATTTATTTTCCTTTGATGGGTTGGATATGGATCCCTAACTCATCCCTTGTACATATATATTTTTCGTAATTAAGGGAAAGTAATTATACAAAACATTTTTATGATATATGTGACCCTTTTATAGCTCCTCTGTTATGTACCATATTTAATCAACCACCCCAGAGAGTGTCAAAAGAAGTCATAGAAACCCTCATAGATATAGGGGATTGGAACATGGAGAAACACTACACCTACATTGGTATTTTTGAGTGCACCTATTGATTCGTAAATGGTGGGACTATGGCCTCTCCATCTCATTAACACATATGTAGAATGAATTTATTGCATTGCTCAACATTCAATAGTAATTAATGTGTGTGGTTAAAATTAAATGAAACATGGAGGTGACAATGAGGTGTTAATGTTAAGAAAATAAACTATTTAAAAAACCAAAACTCCCTCTAAACTTAGACCAGTTGACCAAAGGCTCTTTTACACAACCCAACAATGAGGAAAGAAGCACAATGGAAAAATTTAGTCATCCAACAATGGATAAAAATTCTTAGGGCGATTGTAGGCAATTGAAATTAGATAAAAATGACCAGGGGTGATTTTAGGCACACAACATTATACAAAAACTTCTATGGGTTTCTAAATTCTCCCAATTAGTAAACAAAACACCCAAGGGTCTTTGAATTTGCCCAAGTAGTAAACAATAGGCACAGGGGTCTCAGAATTCGCCCAGAAAATATAAAATATGCTTAGGTAGAGGAGAACATGCCCAAGGGTATCTAAATTCACCCAAGGATATCTGAATTCTCCCAGGAAGTAAACAACAAACCCAGGTAAAGGATAAACGTCCAATGAGGAAAAAAAAACTCGATGTGTACAACCACTAGCAAAAATAAAAACACCTAGCCAACAATAAGTTATGTGAATGGGTGTTACCAGATGAAAATATACTTGAATGGAGAATGTACATATCACTTTAACTCATAGAAAAAATACCCAAATAACAAAATTCATTAACTCACATATATCAATGTTTAAATGGGATTTTTATTATGATTAGGAGCAATTAAAAATGGGTGAGGTATACACAGACACTGTGTATTGTTACTCACTGTGAAAACCAAAATTGCAGCAGGACATGGCTTAGAGACACATTCTCTTAGAGTGAACATGCACATTAACTCCTTCTTCCACTCAACCTCAAGCCATATGCCCCCTTTGAGCTCTAAATTTTTCTACTTTCCTTCTCTCTTTCTCCTTTCATATCCCCATGGTTGAACTCTTTTCTACATCCTTCAGTATTTTAATGCGTTTCCTTTGAAAGGCCAACCATCACATGGTTAGTTTCCACTTCCCATTTTTCCAAAAACAGACAAAATAGAATAAAAATAATGATTACAAGTTTATTACAATTTTACAAAATGTTTTGGGTGAGTGTTATAACCCTAAATTGCTCTACACATGCATACCTAGCCTTTATCTCTCTTACTTGCATTTTTTGCCAAGCCATCACTGAGTTGATCTTCTAAAAAACCAATTTTTTGAAGATGTATGCGCCCTACACCAATACTTCCTGCGTACATATGCTTGTTGCACCACTACAGCCCACGTGCGTACGGATGTTGCACCACTACAACCCGCGTATACTTGCAAAAGTTTCAAAAAATAAAAAGTTGCAAGGAATTCGTTGAGATTACGAGCTATTGGGTAGTTTCCCAACTAATCCACTACCTATATCCCATCACCCAACTGAATAACCATCCTTTTGTCATATAAAAGGAGGTGTTGGGATCACATTCCACATCTAGACACAAGAACAGTGAAAATCTACCTATTTCACATCCCCTCCTTGCCACAAGTAATTGCAGCCCTCTTATGAGAATTTCCTCAACATTCCCCAATTAGCCCTTCTTCCTCCATCAGAACCCATTCACTTCCCAAGAAGAGATCATAAGGTTGAGAGGAGAATCCATACAAAGGTGGACTTGGAGCTCGGTGAAGAGGATCTCAGACCAGGTTCATGGAGCAGTAGCCAGCTTTGGTTGTAAAAGGTATAATAATTGAGTTATTAATAAAAGAAGTACTTTTCCTGTCCCAAATCATGGTGTATTGAATGATTTTAATGGTTTATGTTTTGACATTATAACATCTAACCCTAATTTGTATATGAATAGAATGCTTGTAGCTTTCTTTTTGTCTATCTTTGAATGTAGGCCAGCCTTGGGAGGAGGCATGCAGTTAACGAAGCTTTCAAGCATGAGGGGATCATCATTGGACACAGAGTAGAGGTATAGTTACCCGATCCCTCTCATTTGTTCTTTTCTTGTATGAGTCTTGGGTATGTTTCAGGTAGTTAGAGAAGTAGTTGAATTTTAGATGGTTAATTGATCTGCCTACATTCTGAACCCTAGTGTAGTCATAGGGGGGTTTTTCTCGTTAGCAAAAATGGTGACCATACTGGGGAATCCTCTAGGGTTTTAGGGGATTTGGTGGGTGTTTGATTGGATTTTCTACCTTTTGAGTTTCTGTTGAGTCTTTTGAGTCTTTTAAGGGATTCTGGTAACCTTTTGGTGCCATACCAGTTCTCCCTGCCCTACTAGTCTATCTGTTTTATTCCCTTTTTGAGGAAATACGAAGGTGTACGCGCCCTACAGTGGGTCAAACTGCATACATACACACCCTGTCTAGTAAACAACCCACGTACATACACATGCTTCTAAAACAACAGTAGCGTACATGGTTCAAGAAACTGTTTTTGAAAAAGAGGAAGCCAACCTCTTTCCGAATTGAGGTTTATACTTCTCAGGGTTTCTTGACAGAGTTCAGTGTCTCTATTTTTACAGTCATAGCTTGGGTTAGATTTCAATTTGCTTGTCTTTTTGAAGATTCTTGTGTTTACTTCTGAAAGTGTTTTAAACGAGTCTTTGAATTTTTGATTGGTCTGTTTGGTGTCTTTACTAATTCCTTGTGATCTGCAGTGGGCCAAAGGTCCATTTCAGTCTCGTCTTGTAGTTCTTTTCCCCCCTTTCATTTTATTTGAAAAAAGAGAAAAAATATTTATTTCAAGTTTTTCCTGTTTGAAGCATTTTCAAAAAAGAAAAAGATTTTTCATTCTTAGTTTGGTAAAGTAGTTGGAGTTAGTTATTTTACTTGAAAGGAAAAAGAGTTCATTTTTTAAGTTCTTTGCTGATTTCTTGAAACTTAAGTATCTCGTAGTCGAAGGAAATTTCATTTTAGGTCTTCTTTTTAAAGATCTTGAAAAGGTTAGTTATGAAAAAGTTGGTTACAAAGAGTTAGTTGTAAATCTTTACTTTTGACTAGAAGTAATTTTGCTTTCAGAGTTTCATCTTTTTCTCCTCTTTTCATCTCTCATAAACATCACTAGTTTCACTGCCATATCTTGTGAGTTAAACAAGCCATTAAAATGAACGCTAAATCTAAAATTAATTAGAATTTTATGTTTGTAGGGTCAACCAACTAGTTTAGGGTTAGAGCCTTGAATTAGGTTGGAGAGGAAACTCTTCGAGGCTTTTAAACAAACATCAGAGTCAGATCTAGGGAGTGTAAAAGTCCAGTGATGTGAAAGTTATCTGGGACTCCCCTCTAACACAGGGGCTAAAAACGAGGTCGCGTGAGGAAAGGAAATAGAGATAACCCCTCCAAAGCCAGACTAAATGTAGTGGGGAATGCATATTTAGGATCTGTTGTTGGAATACTATCGCTTCCATTTTCTTACGGAACTTCATGGACCTCGAATCCATTCGAGATCCTCTGTTGTCTTCCAGACCAATTGCTTTCGATACCCTCGGTAGGTTTCAGACTTGTTATCCTGCTCATTGTGGTCCACCCGACTGTCGACTGTACCCGCCCGATGATTGTTTGTGAGCTGGAAACTTAGTTGCTTTATTTTAGGGACTTACATAGGTGACTGCAGGGGTATACTGTAGTACCTAGGGAAGACTTCGGGTCACACTTTGCAGAGTATACTAGAGGGTGCTTTCGTGTTCGAGTTTCACTTGCACCAGTAAATCTCTCTAGTGTTCGCTAGCGTAACTGTTCTTCCAACTAGATAGTGGTTTTCTTGGTTTATCTTATAGGGATTTTTCTAGTGCGTGCTTGGTTTTAAATGTTAGTTAAAGCCTTACCATGTCATTGATATTTTCACAAGGTGGAAGATCAAGAGCTTCCCCGATTGCGAAGGATTCAGGGCATGCCATCGGTTACATTAGAGCCACCACTGCCATCATTATAATGAAGACTTGACCAACAAGGGTCATTCGAAGCGACTGGGCCGCAGGAAACTGTGCCCGAGCATGCTCTGAGAGGAGATTAATCGAATCCAAAGGAACCTATTGTTTCTGACATTGGAGCAGAATCTCTCAGGCCAGCTAACCCTTCGATCACTGACTTGTCAATGCCAATCTTGGTACAGGTTGTCCCTCCAAGGGTAACACCTTACGAGCGTCAGATAGTCTTACAAGAAGCTATGGAAGAAAATGTTGCTACTTCATCCGGGAGTCATCATACTCCCATTTCAGATACTACCACAGGGGGTATGTTGCCTCCTAACCCACCTTCGTCAGTTTGGACCATAGTGGTCTCGACCCCCTCTACCTCGGGCAATGGTCTGATACCTTCATCGATGAAGACCACTGCTTCATTCACGCAGAGTGCGACAGACCCTCCATTTTCATATGGGATGCCTGGCTTTGATTTGAACTACGTCCTTACCTAATCCACCATATAGACCATGGGTCTAGGGGTAGTTAGGTCAAATTCTCCCGTGCAAGGGTCTACTGGGGGCACTTCAGTCCCTTTCAATGCTATCCCTTATGGTGGGGGTCATATACCTCCTCCGTTCCCCTCGCTCGGTGGTGCTTTCCAGCAACCCATCGGGCCGAATGCTAACTAAAAATTGTTTGGAGCAGGCAGTTTAGGACCTTCGTCTTACACTACACTGGTGGGATCCATGCCGTTCTCTTTGCTCAATGCATTTAGTAATAACGATTTTTCTTCGGCTGTCGTCTCGGCCGTGGGAAACCCTGGCTTTGGACAACAAAATCCTGTGCAGGGTACTATTCCTACACAGGGGGCAAGTACATGAGTTTTCTCCTCACAAGGACTTTGGAATCCTTGGTAGGGATTAGTTCCCTTGCAAGGGATGCCAGTCGGGGGTAATCCCTTCCATGGTCAATGGAACCCAGGGAAAGGCTGAATACCTATTCCCGTCGGATCAGCTGGGGGCACCCCCTTCCAAAATCTTTGGAATACAACATAGGGAGTAATCCCAACCCAACCCATGTCATCCAATTATGGTAATCAGCCGGTGATATCCCAACAAACACAGTTTCCATACGCTGTTCAAGGCCATGGTGTCTACCAAAACACTGGCCAACAACCCAACTTTTCCTGTCAATCTGGTGTTAGTCAAACTCCAGGTCCCCCTTTTCCTGTACATAGCACCCAACCCAAACTACCTTTTCTAGAAACGTTACATCTGCCAGACTTGTCAAGGTTTCTTAATGACCTAATTTGTCATGATCCACGTTGTCCCCCATGCCAACTAAGTTTCCCTTGGATATTCTGAAATTTGAAGGCAAACCTGGCGAAGATCCAGGTGATCACGTGACAACTTTACACTTGTGGTGCTTGTCAAACTCGCTACGAGATGACTCGATACAGTTGCAGTTGTTTCAATGCACTCTTATTGGGGGTGCTATGAAATGGTACATCGAGCTCAACCACTCAAGATATTCTTACTTTAGATACTTGGCGATGGTCTTCCTAAACCATTTCCAACTACCCATGAGATACGATGCTAACATCGAATTGTTGGCCAACTTTGAGTAGACTAAGGCCGATCATATCTTTTATCACATCCAATAATGGAAGCATCAGAAGAGATTGATTAAGGTACAGATCCCACCGAATTTATTGCTGGAGTGGTTCCTGAAGTCTTTGGTACCAGTTTTTATCCAAGGACATTACAACTTTGGGAGTGTGTTCAGAGGAGGAGGCAATAATGAGAGTGCAACAGCTCGAACTGATTTACTCTCAGTCTGTCTTACTCTATGAGATCTTGCCATATGCGCCACGGTCCATCCTCAACAAGGCCAAAAAAAAGTCTGGACCACATACCGATGGTATAGTTGGTTCAACACAAGGAAAGTCCAGTGATCTATTGTCAAATCAATTGCAACAATTGTTGATACAACAGACAACGACCAACCAGACCTTTGGTTCAACTGTTCCCCCTACCCAAAATTCGAACGTACATAGTGTGTAGTCGATGAACTCAAAGGCCAACCAGAAGCTTGAAGGAAGGAAAAAACAACGAAACAAAAATGGCAAGGGGGATAAGAAGCCTATTAACAATGCTGGCGAGGGAAACATAAAGAAGAAAAAGTCTAAGTATCCATGTAACCTTTGCATGGAAGACCACTTGACTCACCTATTCCCTCGACTTGCGGAGGTCCATAAGCTATTAACCTAACAAAAACTTGCTGTGCTGACGAACCCATTTCCACATGGGAAAAACATGGCTCAAGCCTCAACTTCTTCGAGTGCAGATGGGGGCAGTTAGGGACCCCCCACATTTTCTGGTAATACCTCGACCATGAATGTTTATATGGTAAAAGGTAACGCTCATATAGTGACCAGGACCCAAGATTACAGAACATCGAAATATATCGAGAAGGGTAAATAAGCCACAAACCCACCAGTTCCTCTCCATATTGAGAAGACGATGGGAGAAACAATGACACACATCCCGAAAGGGGCGTTCAAGAAAGATTCTCATAATCCGAACATGAGGGATGCCCAAAAATACTCCGTGCTGGAATATTTGGCACAAACCCCTTGAGCTATGTCTGCTTTGGAGGTCCTCCAGAGATTCCCTTCGTAGAAAACGACTTTGTTTTCAGCCTTGGGATCTGCAGAGAATTATAATCCGGGAGCGATCATTCTCAATCCAACTGACTTGAAACCTCATATTCCTTACCACGTTGCGTTTCAGATAGTAGTGGCTTACACCACAAAATATTTTACTTTGAATATCTTCTACACGGTGGTTGATGAGGGAACCTTGACTTGTGTGATGTCATTGGTGTGTTGGAAGGCCATTGGCCAACTCATTTGGTCTTTGTCGCCTACTTTGCTTACCGCTTTCAACGATCTTTTTTTCAGACCACATGGAATCATCCCTTCTTTCCCTGTGAAGTTAGGCGAGAAGACCGTGTGTGTTGAAGGTGAAGTGGTCGATGTGCCTCTTGACTACAACCTTCTGTTAGGAAGGAGTTGGACCTATGTAATGCATGTAGTGGTTGCCACAGTTTTTCGAGTCTTGTTGTTCCACACGAGGGCCAAATCGTGACCATTGACCAATTGTCCTTCTCCTGTTCTAACCCTTCATCGGAGGCATCCATGGTCCCGATGATTGATAACCCTCAGCCCAACACTGTCAACATAGGGGTTGGTTTGTGTCCATCATTGATGGGTACTTTCGATTACCTGCCTCCTTCTGACAATGTCAAGTTTATATCGACTGCCCCTGACTAGCCTAGGGATGAAATATTTCAAATGTCATCATTCTGAACAACTTACTTTCATGATTCGTGGACTCTTCCTTCCCCATCGACCTCTATGGAGGGGACAGGGCATTCTGGCATGGCCATGCCCTTGTCTACGACAGAAGTTGCATACAACATTGTCCAACAAGATTCCCCTGACCCCGATCTGAGTCCCGCACAGGAGTTAGATCCAGTTCTTGAGCCTATTTGGGCTCAAGGTTCCCTTGCCACTACATATTCTTTAGACTTGGTCTTGTCCTCAGATGAGGAAATTCTTGAGGCATTGACTAGTTTGGATAGACCCTGGGATGATCTCCATCATAGATCATACTTCCTCCTAGAGTTAACAAGAATAGAGGCAGGTGAATTTGTTTTGAATATAACTTGAGATAGGTCTTTTCCTATTAATCATATGGATATGCACGCAGTTTATGCCAAGGGTAATATGGCAAGTATCGCTGAAACGATTCCAATAGATATCTCTAGTGATGGAAAAACAACGGCTCCTTTCGTTTTTAACCAGATAGTAGCAAGGTCTGACATCCCAAAGGAGATTGTCACTGACCATGGCAGCCACTTCCAGAACAAAATGATGTCCAATCTAACATCAAATCTTGGGTTGAGGCAAGAACAGTCATCACCCTACTACCCACAAGCGAATGGTCATGTGGAAGATGTGAATAAGTCCCTCAAGATATTTTTTCAACGAATGATCAATTCTGCCAAGTCAAATTGGAATTTGATGTTGTACACAACATTTTGGGCCTACCGAACGTTTGTAAAGAATGCCACTGGTTTCTCACCCTTTCAACTCATATACGAGATGGAATCAATCTTTCCTATTGAGTGCCAGATCCTGTCTTTAAATTTGGTAGTAGAGTTACTTCTAGACACCTCACCGCTTGAGGAACGCGTATTATATCTCGAGCAACTCAATGAGAAACGTCATGATGCAGACTTTGACAACGAGGCTCACAAGCAACAAGTCAAGTGTCAATATGATAAGTTCATTCATCCTCATATTTTCTCTGAAGGCGATCTTGTCTTGGTCTATGACAAAGACAAGGATCCCCTGAGGGCAGGCAAGTTCAAACCCATGTGGTTCGAACCTTTTATCGTGAAATAGGTCTTAAATAAGGGCACTTATCATCTGGTTGACTTTGAGGGAAATGATTTGGCAGAGCCTAGAAATGGGCTCTACCTCAAGAAGTATTACTCTTAGGTTGGCTGCCTGGGTGACTTCTTATACATATGTATAGTTCTTATACAGTTTTTTGTCTTTTTTGTTTTGTGTACGTGTCGTTATTTATGTCATATTTTTCACTGTGGCAGATGTCAAGTGAATCAGAGGTGTTCTTTGGGTTTGCGGACGACGCTAGCCAACAAACTCGGAGGCTTGATTCCGCAACTTGGGTGATTTTCATGCCTCAAGGCCAGTTGCTATCTTCTGGAGGTATCTGTCTAGGTGACGCCACAAACAATGTTTCCGAGTACAATGCAGTGATAGAGTTGCTTTGTGACACTTTGTCACATGGCATCTCTCACCTCTGGGTCTACTTAGATGCTTAGATAGTTGTGTCCTAGTTAAATGAAGTTTATCGCATCTATGATCCTACTTTACACCGCCATTTCCTTAGGTTACATCTCTTAAAATGTTACTTTGATTACATTATGTATATCTATGTTCCTAGGAGATTAAATCAAATGAAAGATACTCTAGCTAATYAAGTATTAGATTGGCATGTTGCACACACATAAAAAGAAGCACACACATACACATGTATATACATTTGTAAAAAATGTGATCCATAAGACATAAAGATGTATATATATGTATATATATGTCAAAAAGTGYTAGAGTACATAGGTGGGCATGAACACCTCAAAAATAATATCTGGWATACATCATGGGGTTTATGCCCTAAMAAATAYACAAAAAWTTCCCTCGGCACATAATGAGTCTAGCCTATCTAAGCTCGGGGCCTATTGGCCCTGCCATAGTGAACGACGATGTTGGCCAAATGCTGGAAAAGTTGGACCCAAGTCCATGGCACCCCAACTACATGAGGCTGCATAGATGGTGGGAGATCCTCGATCTCAGCCATAGGAACTATGCGAGTGAGCGCAGTGAGGTTCTGCTCCACCTGTCTTAAACCTCTCTTAGCCTCTTCAGCTGGAGGTCCCCCTGCGGCTGCTGGTCCGCCAGCTGCTGTTGATGCCGCCTCTGGTCGAGGACGTCACCAAGTCCTCGCGAAGTCTGTTGGGTGCACTGGTCCCACGACTGTACATAACATATACATATATGTCAATACTCTGATGCATATAAAAATGATATATATATATAAAAGAAACTAAAAATTAAATAACTTTAAAAAACATGTACCTATCTCTCCTCGCTCCTCTCCGAGAGGTATGGGCATTTCTGGATCTCTGGAGAATTTGATTCCAACATAGGGGTAGTCCTATATGGATGGAATTTGTTGTGCCCACCAGTCGAAGAATTTGTCATCGAAGGCCTCTATGGTCCTTCTTCCCCCCTGTCGTGGTAACAGTGCTTCCCATCTACATACCGCTGGGAAGGAGGCCACATGCCCCCGTACAATCTCTCTGGTACTCAAACTGGTCACCCTATTGAAGAAGAACAAGCATAGGATGGTTCCAAACCTGAAGTTCTTGTTTCTATGCTCTCGACACTCTGTTGGCTGCCTTTTCATGCAATTGAGCATGGTCATGCTCTAATCGTAAATACGTTCATCCAGGCACTGAATTGCACAATGCATGTGTGCCCAGGAAGCTTGATGTAGGGCCGCATATCCAATGATCCTCCCAATAAGCAATAGGATCACCTTCAGTGACAAGTTGGTGATATTGTTGATGGGAACTTGAGAATTTACTTTCTCAGTGCCATCCTTGCAATGCATCCCGATGTAGTCTGCAATGTTGAAGGGCCAAGGGGGAAAAGTGCGCAGATTGAATGGTTCCCCTCTCCTCGAGAGGCCAGTCAAGAAATATATGTCCTCCTTCATTGGAGTCAAATAATTCCCCTCTATCATAAACGCCTCTGCGTCTAGATGCCAATAATCCACCAGGGTGTTCAGTAACTTGGGTTGTTCCCTCATAAATGGACACCAAAAGAACTTCCACAACCCACATTGTTTTAATGCGACAATGGCATCAGGGTCCTCATCGACCAGGATATCAATATCCTCATGTTCCCTCTCCCTCCAGTGGACATACATCCTATTCCATGACAGTTCAAAGGGGAGTTATCTCTTTCATTTTTGTTTTTTCCATGCTTTTGAGGGTGTACGCAGGCTGTTTTGGACACAGTCGCGTATGTTCGCGGGCATACTATTTTCTACCTGAGTACATACACGGGTTATCCTTGGACAACCCATGTACACATAGGGCCACCCTTTTTTAGGAGAGCGCACCCCCCCAAAAAGAAAAAAAACAATGCACAAAAGAAGAATGGAAATGCAGGAGGGATGAGTTTGTACTTACTTGGTCCGAGCGGAAGTTTGTTTCGTCCTCTGAAGTTCCCATAATCAAATTCTTTAGCAAAGGGGTCTTTTTTTACCTTCTGGTTAATTTTCAAATTGCAATGGTGAAAATGAGCTGTCAACTTCTATTTATAGACTTTTTTGGCCCTTTTTTCCACTTTTTTGACCCCCTTTGTCATTTTTTCTGGCTTGTAAATCATTTAATTTTGTTCTTGAGTTTCTTATTGGATGTTACGATACAGTTTGTCTTTTGGTTTGGTAAATTTTTGGGAGATGGGTCACTTTTATAGGTCCTTTGGTAAAAGTTGTTTTTTCCAACTTTTTCCATATAAGTTAGGATTTCACCTCCAGTTTCTGCATCTCGTTGTCTTTTCCACTTTTCCATAAGATCAATCCCACCGAAATGCGACACAGAACCATCATTACTACTTTAGAAGTGTCGTGATTAGGTGGTAGAGCCTACCTTTACAAGGATGCCCTAGATAGATCCTTGTTGTTTTTTGGCATCCATGCTATCTATAATGACTTTAGGCTCGTGATTCCTTGTTAGTCCTATCATGATTATGAGATTGAGCCTCATTCGTTTGATGCACCATCAATCTTGGCCTCTCCCTCGAGACTCCCAAAATGAGCACGCTTTGTTGTCTTTCAAGCTCGCTTTGAAATCCGAAAGCAACATCCGACGAGACTACATTTATGCTTTTCAATCTTGTCTGGATTAACTGAGAAAAGTAACCTCTTGGATTCTTCTTTAAGCCATTTTCAGACTCTCTAAACATGAAAATATTTCCAAGCGATCTTGTTGTCCTTCACGCTCGCCAAACTCAAATTTGAAGGCACATCTGTCTCGTGGTAGTTTACCCCTTTTTTAGTCCGGATGTTCAATTTTATGAACAAAGGTATACACTAGGAACTTCGGTTCGCTAGAAGAGTATTATCAGGTATAAGTTTAACCCTTTTTTGGGCATAAGGGACTAAATTTACGAAAAGGAACATTCTCCTTGGTTTTGGTTTATCACCTTTTTTGGTCCTTGGAGATTATTTATGAAAAAGTAACCCCCACAGAGTCCATAGTTAAGCTCTTTTTAGACTCCCTAAAATTGAAAATGTTGCCGAGTGACCTTGCTCCTTCACACTTATTAAATTGGTCCAAAAGAACATCTACTGGCATGAGTTTACCCATTTTTCCAGCCAGTGGATTATAAAGGAAAAATGTATGCTTCGGGAGATTCATCTCACTGAGAGAGTTCTCCTTAGTAAATTTTATATTTTTTTCAGCTAAGGGGACTAAATCTAGAAAAAGGTTGTGAGTCCATAATTAAGCTCTTTTCAGACTCCTTAAAATTGAAAAGATTGTTGAGTGATCTTGTCTTTGTCACATGTTAAAATGGTTTTGAATAGACATCTTTTCGGTGCCAATTTACCCCTTTTTCGAAGCGACTAGACTATCTTCGAAAAAGGTACTCCTTGGAGTCTTCTTTTATGTTTTTTCAGACTCTCTAAACATGAAAAAACTACTGAGATTACCTTCTCTGAGCTCGTTAAAATTACATTGAAGGCGGTTTCATTGTGTCTTGTTAATCACATTTGCATCTTTGCATATTTTCCCTAATTTCATATCCATGTTGCTCTCAACTGAACCTTTGAATCATGCCTTATACGCAAGCCTTGTTGCACTTTGCCTCTGCGACTTGACACCTTGACCCATGGATGAATTTTCCCCGAGTGTCCTTTTCGTGCACATGTCTCCTTTCTTTGAGCATTAGTTTGTTCCTTGCGACTGGAACTAGTATGCTTTCTTGCGACACTCATTCCTCCTTTGTAACATAGCATTATTTTATTCCTTTTCAAGCTCTTTAAAAAATTGAAAAAGAAAAAAAAAAAAAAAAAACCCAAAAAGAGGGGACGAGAAATATACATTCTTTTTTGGTAGCACAATGAGTCTCCCTTGGAAAAATCACATCCTTTCATTTGTTCGTCAAGCATTGGGATCTAATATGACCTTAGGAAGTTGTTCTCACTACATAGAGTTGTGTCCTCCTCCATTTGGTTACTCTTCCAAACACATGGAGAGTTTGTGTTTCCTCCTGCATTGTGAACTTATGTCAATGTCATGCTACCTGAGTTTGATCATCTTTCGTGCTTTTGTCCAAGGGAAGTTTCACCCAACCTAAGTCGACCTTTCTGCAGTTTTTCTCTTGACCTCATGACCTGACCATCCCAAAAGTTCAATCAAGTCCTTGTTCAAAATCAATGAAGTTCTCTGCTTGATCGTCAATATCCTCTTGTATTTTCCCGACGAGCCATCCAAGACCTCTAGGTAGTGAAGTCATACACTCACATTGTACTCCTACCCAAGTTTTTAATATCTTGAAGTTTTTTCTTGAGCTATGAAGACCTCATCTCCAACCATCAGGCGGTCTTGGCTTCTTGAAGATGGATACTATACTTGTATATCTTTGATTTTGAGATGTAGATCCACTGTGTATTGCTCGTGGCTACACTTTATATAGTTATATGACATGGATCTGCAGTGTATTTGATTGGAAGCCATGATTTATTTCATCCTGAGCATGGGTATTCTCACCTCAGAGAGACAATTGTTATTTTTGCAGATGGCACCTGTTAGCACTCTGTAAATTTCCAGAGGTTGTCAGGGGGCAGAAGAAATTTAGCAGAGGTAACTTACCAAAACCACTTCGAAACTGGGATCTAACCCTTCCAGTTTCAGAGAGGGATCTCACTGTATGATTTAGATCTGTTGGGTTTTAAGATATTAGGCTAGCTAAATTAATATGAGTGTGTTGTTTTGTTTTATAAAGATGGCTGGAATATTGCTTACACTTCCATTGGGCTATGGGGTCTGTGTTAAGGATTGAGATCAAAAACAGATTTTATTAGGTTTCTTCGCAGGGCAAGATAATGAGAATGTTGGATCTCTTAGAATTAAAGTGATGGAAAGACAGAAACATGTGAGATAGTCAGTCACAATAAAGAATCATTTAAGAATTTTTTTATTACAATATCAGAAGAATAACATTTAGATCTTTTAAAATCCAGAAACAAAGTATTCGAGATAAATTCTGTACTTAAACTTATTTTAAATGATTAGATTAGAAAACAAAATGACAACAGAATAAGATAAACATTAACAGAAAAGAAAACACATCACCAACATCAACACATAGGAATCCTATGAAATCACCTTTTTATTACTGGTAGATCTCTTAAAAAATATTACAAATCTAGCTCGCTTGGGCGTAAAAATCAACCCTTAATACTTCAAAGTTTGAAGTATTTATAGAAAAATTACATCTGATCCTATCATTAATGATCAGGATATGGTGGAGAGAAAATTTAACTAACTAGATTACATATTACAAAAAAGTAGGAATGCTAAATGATTCTCTCTAATCCTTGGTGCTGATTCTGAGGAAGGTGGTTGGTGATTCATCTTTGACTTGACTATGACTGTTCCACATGCTGACTCAGATTATACACATCATCTCTACTTGATCAAAGCGCAAAAATCATCCCATCTTTTTTTACTAGGGATGGTAACTTTGAGTAACCTTCGATATACTTCATCCATATCTATGTACTTGGAAAAGGTAGGCTTGGTGATGAAGATGTACTTTATCTCATGTTGGATGCCCAGGTCCAACTGCAGAGTCTCCAAGAATGCTTTGCTAGTAATGCTACCCTGTATCCCTGCAAACTTCGAACCATATTTTGCCACTGTGATGATCTTTTGTTTATAGTCTGAGAGAGTAATCAACTTGTCATTGATAACTAATAAACCTGGAAGACCTTTCTTATGTAGAGAGTCAACTTTGCTGAAAAACCTCTGCACTCCAATATCCATCGTCTGGACTCTCTCCTCAAGTTGCAACATCAATCCCCTCTTGGTCAAAAATTTCTTGACCTCAAGGATAGTTTCTGTCCTATCCTAAATTTCCAAAGTCTCCAGCTTCTCTTTTGTCTTAGAATTCAATAACCTGGTGATCTCATTTTCCTTTGTAGGCATTTCTCCCAATTATCCTCTTATCTTGTCAATGGCTTGTCTACTTCTCTGCACCAGTTCATGCTACTAAAGCATAATCTGTATAAGTGGCCAAATCTCTGTCATGGATTTGCAGATGTCCATCCAAATATTTTCCTTGGCTTCTCACAGTGTTTTAGCCATGACTGTCTCCTTCTACAGCTTCTGCAGTTCTTGTTTAAGCCTCTGTGACTTGTGCATTTCAGTGTTGTAGCTAGACTGGAAAGTGGATTTCAGCTTTTGGAGGTTATCAATTTATTCTTGTAGTCTTTTGATTTCCTTTCCTTGCAGAGTCATGTCTTCCATTGACTTTGCCAGTTTCTCAGAGGCATCTGTGGCTGTTTCTGAGGTTGCTGCTAGAATTTCCACTATGGTGGCTGCTGTTGTTGTTGTTGTGCTGATCCCGGTGAGAGGAACTGCATCCAGTGGGATGACTGGCATTGTCACACTCTTCTCTTTTTCTTTGACTAGCTTCTCTATATTGACCTCCATCTCCTTAATCTACGCATTCTGCTCCATGATTGATTTTAACATTTACTCCTTATGGACTTTCATCTCTGCCATTTATTTTTCCCAAGGATCTTCTGTGGCAGGGATCTTCAGTTGTTTCCTTAAGGATGTTATATCAACATTCTTCTTCTTGAGGAGTTCTTCTGCTAATTGTACATTGGATGGATCATATCCAATTTTCAATACCAGTTCTTCTAGAGACTTGATCTTGTTATCCTTAACCAGGGAGGATATGTTTTCTAGCTTGAGCTAGGACTAAAAATTGTTTAAGCAGACCTGCAACTTTACAGTCGTCATGGATGTATTTTCTAGGGTGGAGAAAATTATTTCTCCAGTCTGTTTGTGCATGTCCATATGATCGACTGGATTCACCTCTTTGGTGTCAAACTCAAATGTTGACCTTTTATAATCGGAAATCATTTTAGGGTGAGGAACATGTGCTTGAAAAAAGGCCATATGCATCCTCCGTTTCTCCGTGTCAAAGGAAGAGAGAAACCTATGCTGTGTTGTAGATGTTTGTTTCTAGAATTGAGCATAGGTACTGTTGGTCAACATCTCAATATTCTTTTTGATTAAATTATACTTCTCAAAGATGTTGAGTCCTGCAGGCTCCTGGGAGGATTTGGTTGACAATGTGGTGTCTGTTTGTTTCCTGGATGAAGAAGTGGACAACATTTGATGATTGCCTGAGAAAAATGGTGAATGTTGTCCCTCCATTACTGTGGTGGACTGAGTTTCTTCTCCTCCAGACCTGTCAGGTGTATGAATGGTCTTGGGTCTTTTTCTGTAAACTTGGAAGTCTTCTGCGACTGAGGGAGATACTTCTTTC
>ML797057.1:25311-47691 GCA_009831015.1 Picea engelmannii
AACATTGATAAAAAAAAATAAGGTTTTGAATTTTAGATTGACTAGATGGGAAATGACTAGTGCCTACTAATGTTTTGGGGCATACAGGATCAACTAAGACTTTCCTTGAAATGATGTAAGAAAATCTAGGGTGTTATCTACGATTTTCCACTACAAACCCTAGAAAAACCATAATTTAGGGGAAGATACTCCACTAGTAATCTTCCAAGATTTTAAATGAAGGGATTTGTCCAAGAAAAATATTAAGAGAATGCACCACCACCACTAGAGAAGTAAAATTACACTTAATAATCATTCTAAAAAAAAATACAACAAGATTTAGAGAGACCGGTTACTCAAGAAATCATTTTCATCCATAAACCCTAGAGATGAAAATCCATAGAAGTTTCAAAGTCATCCATAAAACATCATCCTCAATAAGGTGCTCTAGTCATCCATCCATATCAAAAATATGGAAGTCATAGTAGAAAAATAATGTTCTCCATAAGTTCTAGAAATGATTTACAAGTGAGAAGTGATTATCTTATTTATATGAGAGATCAAACACCATTCTCTTCCATCAAAATCCCTAAGAACATAAAATAATGTCTTTACCTCTTACAAACCCTAGATATAATGCAACGAAACATAAAATATCCATGACACAAGAGTGGATATGTCACTAAGACCCCAAACAATGCCTCAAAAATCAAGTAAATTTGTTCATGAGACAAGACATCCCTCATAAATGCATTCTCCATCTCACGTGTGTCGCATGTGTGACCTCAATAAGTGGATAACTCACTCACAAATCAAGTGCAGTGGCTCCAAGAGTGAAACATTACTTCTAAGGGTTACAACGTCTCATTACCAAGTGTCATATCATGCCCCAAAAGGTGTGACATCTCATCAAAAGGTGCCACATCATCATGTAAAGGTGCAACATTCCATCAAGAGGTGTCAAATCATCATGTAAAGGTGTAATGTCCTATCATCAAGGTGTCAAATCATACTCCATGGATGCAAGTGTGTCTCAACAAGGGAGCCATGTCATCAAAAGGCCCAACATCTTCCAAAATATGTGGAATGGCCTCTCTCAAGTAGTGGGACAACCTCCGTCAAAGGTGTTAGTTTTTGAGCACTCACTTATACTAAGAGGAGGGGGTGAATCAATATAATAAAATATTTTATTTATTTAAACATTCATCAACCATAATAAATAAATCATACATAATATTAACCATGTTACATAGAATTTATGTGGAAACCCTTTTGTGAGAAAACCACACAAAATTTTCTTTGTAATTTTGTAGGCACCAACCTATTACCAAGTATGTTCACTAGATCTACCTTTACCAAGTATGTTTGCTAGATTTTCCTTTACTAGGTCTGTTTGCTATTTCTTCCTTCACTTGATATGTATGTTCGTTATATATATATATATATATATATATATATATATATATATATATAATATCCCAAGAAACCCATCAAGAAGTATATGTAATGGAATATGGTATGGTTTGGGGTTTATTTTATGGGTGGTGGCATAGTCATGTAAGGTTATGTATGATATTCATCCTCATGATCACTTTTGTATGAGGGAGCGTTTAGGCAATGAGTTTCCCTTTCCTTGGAATTATGTATTTCCAAACCCCTATTTGCATTTTTCTTTGTTCATTCAACCTTTTTTGGATTTGGATTTTCATTTTCCAAGTCCTTTTTGTTAGGCATGCATTCATTGCATAGGACTTGGGTGATGGCCTCTTAGCAAGGGGGTGGAGCTCATTCTTTATTCTTTCTTTGTTCTTGAATTTTATTTTTCTTTGTTCTTTGTTTTTATTTTCTTTTTGATTTTATCATTTTCTTTTTCTATATATGTTTTTTTATATCAAGATGAATCAACCTCAAGCATTCTAGCTCCTTCTTCTCATGGGGTTATGAGGTATGAAAATTTATGGGTGACATATGACAACCAATCCAAAATAAGGGGTAACGTAGATGGGAAAAATGGATCATGTTACATATGGATTGGGATATGCACACGTTACCCCTATCAAGGTCCCTCAGTAGTACAACTTTGCCAAAGAATGACAACATTGACTAGGAATTGGTGATGACCACCAAAGTGAAATAAGGAAAAAATATAAACTCAAAGCATCATGATCCATCATCTGATTCAACCCATGGTCACTATTTTCATGTCATAAAAATTGAGCATTAACACTTAATATGAAGCATCAAGACAAGGTACCACATGTATGTCATGCACCATATCATCTGATATGAGTGATTTGAGCATAGAGTGGAAGGAATCTATGGGAGACTGTCTGTGGAGAATCATGAATGTCATCATCAAAACTATTGTCTATGATGTGGATCATGGGAGAAAAAATATTATAGGTGTTAGCACTATAAATTGTTCTTAGACTTCTTTAAGAACAATCCTAATACCCATCAGGATTTGAAAAATTAAATCAATTTAAAAAGGTGGATCAGCAAGAAAGAACAAGAAAGAGGGCAATAGTCTCACTGTAGATCAATGATCTACCATTGGGCATGAAATCAACACCACTTTGTAGATTGAAGGAAACCAAGATAAATATCAGGTTAAGAGCTTATATGATGATGATTAGAAGAAAGGAAGGTGAACAAAAAAAGAAAGCCTACTAAACATAGATCCTCTCTGTAGAATAGATTGAAAAATGCTTGAACAAAAAGAATGATTAACGGACCATCTATTGTAGATCCTTTGCTGCTCAGGTATCCATTAATCAAAGGCATCCTTTGATCCTCAAAACCTACAATATATTCAATCAAGAAGATAACAAGAAATGGGAAAACAAAGAAGACAATATGGTAAAAAACTCTCATGAATCTTTAATGAAAAAAAATGTCGATTACAAACAAGCCCTCAGGCTTACAAATAAGTAGCTAAATTGCTCCTCAAGCTTTCTCCTCTCTTGGATCATGAATCCATCCCTTCCAAGAGCTCCCTCCTTCATTAAATAGAAAATAACATCCAAAATATTATTAGCAGGTTGCAACCCATATCTTTCATTGGATTTTGGGCCTTGGAGATAGGTGGCAACAATCAAAGAGACAAAAATCCAACAAACTGCTAAA
The DNA here is from genome assembly GCA_009831015.1 of Picea engelmannii. Classification (NCBI taxonomy): domain Eukaryota; kingdom Viridiplantae; phylum Streptophyta; class Pinopsida; order Pinales; family Pinaceae; genus Picea; species Picea engelmannii. Next base: position 28,417 of record ML797057.1, read on the forward strand.
TTTTAGGAAGTTGTTGGAAGTCATTAATAAATTTGTTGCCAACTCACTGCATGAGGTTTTAATGGAGATAAATATTAGGTGTAGGTGTCCTTTAGAATCTAACTGATCTTTTAGAAGTCATTCAAACCCTCCTTGACAGCTGGAAGCCCTCCCATAGCTCAGATTTGTCAGACTGTTAGAGTTCGCAGCGCCTTTGACAACATGAGCTGCAAACTTTCTTGTAGGTGATGTTTTTATATTTTCTCCAAAAATACGAAATGGGTCGGGATGAGTTTTTATCATAAAGTCAAACACATCATGTTTTTCCTCCACACCCAATTTACAAAGAACATAGATCGTGATTCTAAAGTTATCATTAAAACACGACTCTATTGTGTGCTAATTGCTACAAACTGTCCCAAATTACCAGTTCGCAACATCAGACACTGCAAACTTTCCTGTAGTATCCTGTTTCGACCAAATCAACTCAACTAATGAAAAAACCATGAAATAATCCTTGAAAACCTCTAATAAACCTGCTACAACTTCTGAGTAATGAAAATAACTTTGGAGAAAATATAAAAGATGCTAGGTTTATCTCAAAATCCAAAATCACCACTTAGTGTTGTAACTGCATGCAAAAACCATGACAAAAATCATATGGTTCATTTCTCACAATCTCTTCCCCCTTTTGGATTTTCTTTCTTTCCTGACTGTCCATAATTTTTGTCTTAAAAACCTCATGTAACCTCTTATGACAGTTGCTATGTGAAATATAGAGTAAAACAAGGATTTTAGGGTTTGATTACAGCGCTGACATATTAAGGGTTCACATGTCTGAAAACTTATACACAACATTGATATGGAGTGGAAAAAATGCAAGTAGGAATGATAAAAGGGACAACAATTTATTCTGAGTGAAAATGTAGACAAGAAACAAAGACAACTCTATATAAACAGAGGGTTTGCAGCGCCAACACCAGTTCACGGTGCCAATCTACAATGCAAATGAAATAGGCTTTATGAAGGACTGACAATATTTTTCATGTCCGAGAGGGAACCTATAGAAACTAGTTAAAACCTAGGCCTTAGACAGGTTTCAAATTTGACAAGGGTTCAGTCAATCAAAAGATAGAGGGTTCGCAGTTCCATTCTGCAACGCGCAATTTGTGTTGCAGGGTTATAATAGACAATTTGCAGCATAGAATAAACAATGGGTTTTAATACTTGTTTGCAAAAGGAGGTTGTACGATGACCCTGAGATAACAATATTGACCAATGACCAGGGTTTAGAACACCAAAACAATGGGTTTTAATACTGCATAGGGTTAGCAGTGCATGCACATTTAACAATTTGCAGCGCCAACACCAATTCGTAGTGCCAAAAGTTGTAGTATGTGACAGTTTCCAATGCATTGTGATGAAGAATCAAAATGATAATTCTTCCTTTTGAAAATGACCCTTTATAGTTGCTTGATGATGTGATGGCTCTAAAACTAGAAATCATCATTAAAAATTCTTTTGAAATCATAATCATAAATTATTTGACATATGCCCTTTTTTTGGAGTGTTGCGAACTTCTAGGAGAGTTTGCAACACATCTGATTTATGACTTGGAAAGATACTTTAGGTGATTGGATGAATGTCTAAGACCCTTTGGACACTTGTTTGGATGAAAAAATTTGATGGTGACCTTTAGATAGCTAGATGTGACCTTTACTTTCCCTCTTGTGCTAATAATGACAACCTCCATCATGACACCAAGACTAGGCAAATGTATTTTGATCATCTTTAGACCCAAGGTTAAAATCAATACCTTGATTTATTAACATGAAACATGACTCAAAAACCTTTGACAACCTGTACATCCTATGTGTTAACACTAGGTAATCGTGGATGTGAGGGAATAACAATACATATAACAAGTTATTTGGCAAAGCGCTAGCCTTGGTGAGGGTCTTGCACACATGGTTACACATTTGATTGACCCTTAGCCTATTTTTGGAAAGGGATACCCATCAACTAAGGGTTTCCTTAATTATTGTTGGTTATATATTTATCGTTCATGTAATGCATTTATTGCTTGGTATATTTGCATGAGTTCCTAATATTCATGCCATATAATTTTGATTATCTCTTCATCATTTGATTCATAGATCTTTCAGGAACTACGCCCTCACTAGGATGCATGACTTGGTATCCTGGATGGGGGAGGAAATTCATTTTTTGAGGGGCATAACACTTGGCACACACTCTTAGGGCCACCTCCCTTATAACAACTATATATGTTGAACAATTCATTGGGCGTGAGGAATTTAGTGATAGTTGAACACTTGTGCACATATTTGTAGATCACCCTATTATCACACAATATAGCACTTTTGAAAATCCTTCACAAGATGAAATTTAAGTGTAACATATGGAAGTACTTTCCATTGTCACCTTAGAAATTTCTTCCCTCATTTTAGTAAAGGATAAGATCTGAAACAAGGGAGGCTTCCCTAGCAACCTCAAGGAATCCTATAACAAAATTGGATCAAGTCTACGGTCCCCTATCTTGATCACTCAATTAGACCACCACTAAGGTCAATGGTTATCAAGGTAATAAAAAGGTGGCTTAATGAAATAAATTTCATATTTGAAAGTATGAATTATCTTTGAACAATAATGATATTAACCAAGTCAAAGCAAGCCAAGGAAATGTCCCAAACACTAAAATCAAGAAGAAACCTATAGTTTTTATAAAACTTGTAATTAATATTATTACTTCAGCAATATGACAAGTTACAATAGCATAAATATGATATCCCCTAAAAAAGTAATCATGCAATGAAATAAGGCTGAAAATGCAAGCTAAAATTAGGGTTCTAGATGACAAATGATTGCTGAAATGAAAAATAACATGAAACAAACTCAAAACACTGAAGACGTCAATCCCTATTTGGCTGAAAAATACAACAATAACGCAATAAATGATGTCAAGGAATATTCTAAGGTGAAGAATGCCACAAACCCTAGACGTTAGGCTATAAATGGGTGAAAATTGAAGAGGGATTGCATAAAACCTAAATTAACCATAAGACATCAAAGGGGGAAGGGACTTTAAGGTTTAAGGTCATTGGAAGGAGAACAAAGACTAGTTTCATTTAGCTTCCTTGGGCATATGAAGTCAAAGATGCAACTTTATTCGAGATAAAAGGAAATAAGAACACCTAAGAACTAAACCCTAGGGTAATCCACTACAAACCCTAGGTGTTAATTCCTTAGAAGAGAAACTCAAGATAGTCCATTACAAACCATAATAGGTTGTCATGTGTCTTCTAACCAACTTTAGCAAGATATCAAATGGATTTTGTTAAAACCCTAGAATAGTCTACTACAAACCCTAGAAATACCCTTATGTCCTTTAATAAGCTTTAAATAAATGATAACAAGGGAAGGTAGTCCACTACAAACCTTCCTAGAGTTTCAATACAAGGTTTATTCAAGAAAATACAAGAGTGGATGCAATTATTACCACTTTGATAAAATATTCACTTAATACCTCAAGAAATAAACCATCAAAGACTTGAAAAGAACACTTACTAGGAAAATCAACAAGCATCCATGAAATCATCCACAAAACTTGAAAAGCATCCACAAGATCGTCTCCAAAACAAGGAACATAAGTCATCCATAGAGAAAAAGATAGATAGAAGATAAATTAGTGATGATTCTCTACAAGATGAGTTATGATTTACAAAATGGAGCGCTCCCTCCATATATATGAGGTAACTAAGCGTTATATCCTCCTAAGAAGTGCCTAAAATATGTAAATCCATGATACAAGGTGGATAGGTCTTAGGCCAACCCCCAAACGTTCCTCCAAAATAAAAATACAATTCTAAAACATCAAAACATCCTCCTAAAAGGCCACATGTGTGAGTGTAAAGTGCCCAAATAAGGTGACACCATATCCTCAAGGGGTACAAAATCTCCAAAATTCACATCCATCTCCAAAAGGTACAAAGCATCATCAATGGTTATGTCCCCTCATCAATAGGATCACATCTCATCATCAACAGGGTGACAACTCATCACCCGTGTGATAGGTTGGCTCAATCAAAATTCATACCACTCAAAGCATGACGTCATCCTCTAGATATGCAATGTCCTAGGTGAAAATTCCAATGTCATGAAGGATGAGGACTCCATTGACCCTCCAAAGGGATATATCACAATCATCACATGCCACATCATCAATCTAGGCCATAACATCCTCAAAGGGTACATGACGTCATTAGGGGTTCCATGTGGAACGTCTAGCTGCATATGCAATGTCCTGGCCTATCAATGTAATGCCCAATTCCAAGAGGTATCGAGATGTGTGAAAGGGCATGCCAAGTCATCAAGTAGCTCAACACTCATCATCAAGGGCCTGTTGGGCCCATGATATGATTGATTTTATGATGTTAATTAGATCCTTTTTGTCGAATGTGTATATGCATTTTCATGTTTTGAAGAAGTTTTTGAAGAGATTTTATGTCAAATCACTATGATCCACACCAGGTATGCATAAATCATGTTTTATGATGATCTTGAGTGTAATTCAGTATGTTTTTATGTTTCTAGGAATCTAATTCGCATTTTTTGGTGTCACAGGGAAAAATCAAAGCTTGTTTTTTTCTTTCGGCACTCAATCCGGTACTCCATCCGGCACTCAGTTCGATATTCCATCTGGCACTCCGTCCTGCACAAAAACGATGGGTGATTTGGAAGTTATGGTATTGGCAGCTAGTGGTGGAAGAATCAAAGACATGGTTTTTGCTTGTGTTCATGCCCTCCAGCTACTGAACTCTTGACAACTCAGTTTGGGTTGTTATGTTGGGCGATTATTGGCTCGCTCCATTTCGGCAGTTAGGGCATCATTAATGTAATTTGTTGTTTTTAAAAGAGGTTTGACCCTCCAAGACCTCTTAGTTTGTAAAGATTATAAATACCACCTCAGTGGTCAGACAATAGTTAAGAAGTCGTGTTTTCGAGACAAAAACGATTTTAGCTATGTTTTTCCATTTTCATTTTGCCAGACTGTGTAAACCTGCGTTTTTAAGTTTTAATGGTGAAATCGCTTTGTTGAGTTTGTCATGTGCATTTGAGGAATGACCAAGACTTGATGGGGGGGCCACCAACAGTCTGGGTAACTGTTTTATGAGTTTGTTTATGAATTACATAGCATAGATGTCTTTCTATTTTATTTCTTATACATGAATTGTTAGTTTACTTCTTTGTTCTATAATTTGTTGTTTATGATTTAATTGGTTTAATTCAGTTTTGCAAGTTGATATGGAGGTTCTTATTGATATTCAATGACATTGTAGATGATAGAAGCAAGCTTGCAAGCTTAGGCACTAACCCCCTGTGTGATTAGATGATAAATTAAGATTTATTTATGTTGAAATAGAGTTTAAAATAGAGTTTAAAACATAGTTTTAGAACAGAATTTTAATTCATGCTTTCTTTAACAAGGCTTCAGTGGATGGATAGTGTTAGCTTTAGTTTTTATTTGCAGATTGCTTATTCAATTACTATTTAGTTTTTGCTTATCTAGTTGTTAATTAATTCTCTCATTTGTTTACTTGTCATATGCTAGAATAATGTTTAATTTTTGTTTATGAATATTTTCTCTTTTTGCAAATTGAATTATTAAATAGGATTAGTCTAGTTTATTTCATGCAATTTCATTTTCTTAGATTTAGGTTGTAATTTCAATGCATAGTTAATTATTGAGTTTAGTGTAGTATGAGTTTGCTTATATTAGTATAGAATGCATTTGAATTTCATAGATTAGAAGATAGTTTCCTTGCTTTCATAGATTAGAAGATAGTTTCTTTCTTTCATTGATTAGAATATAGATTTATTGTTGTTGTAGGATAGATAGTCTTCTTGCTTTGGTAGATTAAAGGATAGTTTTCTTATCATAGGTTAAAGACTAGTTGTTAATTCCTCTTGCTTTCAACTAAGTAGATTTCCTTTTATAAATTAGAAATAGTTGTGAAGATTAGTTTGAAAATAGAGTTCACTTGTTTCTTAGTTTAATTAGTTGCTTATTGATTAGTTTAGAAGTTATCCTAGGTTAGTTAGTTGTTTACTTGCTTTAATAGGTTAGCTAGTTGTTTTGCTTACTTGTTTACTTGCTTTAATAGAATAGTTTCTTGCTTGTTTATTTACTTGCTTTCATAGGATAGTTGCTTATTGAATTTAAGTAGGCTAGTTGAAGTAGTTTGTTCTTGTTATTTTCTTATTAGATGAATAGTTTGCCTTTGCTTATTGTTATGCTTAAATAGTTTTCTTTTGCTTATTGTTGAACTAGTTTTCTTTAGGTAGGGTTTTCATTTGCATTCCTAGAACTATCCATTGATCCTCTGTTCAAAGGTTATTTAGGGTACATAGTTTGAATTCCTTAGTAGGGTTTGATCATTAGATAGATTTGCTTGAATAGATTAGCCCTTAGATAGCCACTTTCTTAGTTAGACTATACTACTACCAGCCCTTCTACCTTGGCATATATTTTTCTACAACTCTAAGTTTACTTACCCTGGGTTGACAATTTAATTGATGGTTTTTAGTGTGTTTTTTGTGCATATAGAACACCCATCATTTTTGGCGTCGTTGTCGGGGAGTTGACTCAAGGTAGGAAATAGTTAGGAAATAGATTACTTCTATACCTTAGCATTAGTTTGGTGGCGAGGGAACTTTAAGACGAGAGGTAAGAACTTGCGCATCTACTATAGCAGGTTCCCCAAAACCCAATGGTATTTTTTCTTTTTCTTTTTGTTTTCTTTCATGAAAATACCTAGAGACCCAAAAGGTAGATACATTAAATCTAAATCAGACCTTTCAACCAAGGTTCCTTCCGACCTTTTTGGGGGAAGGAACGTTCCACTCATAAAATCCGCAGACCGATACCGAAAAACAAGAGCTAGCTCAACCCAAAGAGCTAAAGCAATATCTGAAGAGAATAAGACATAGAGCACTATAGAACAAAAGTTGAAGCATCAGTAATAGTGGGACATGAGGCAAGACCACTCGAGCCCTCTGCAGAACCAACACAACCTTTGTTTTCTTACCACCACTAGGAGAATGAATTCGAAGGTGACCATTAGTTTGGAATAACTCTCTCAAATCCTAGCAGCAACTGGGATCTCTTCTTCTCAGGAAGAACACATCTTGAAAATAGCCAAGAAATTGAATACCTCTCCAGAAATATTAGAAGAGTCAAGGTCCTATGAGCTACAAAATTATTTTCCTTGCCAAAATGAAAAGGAAGATGAAAAATTATGGACTACATCTAGTGGAGAGAAATCATTAAGACCTGAGATTGAGAATTTCTCAACATCCATCTTAGCAGATCCTTTATGTACTTCAGAAATCAATCATCCAGAAGAAGACGATTTGCAAAGCATGATGAAGGAGAACATAGAAATTATTGTTGATGAACATCAAGATTATTGAAATTTGGTTTCAAGAGGTCATCAGGCCACAATACTATTCTCTTCTTCAACACTTTCTGATGCCAAAACAAGTAGGTTGGTTTTTTCTTCATATCCAGGTAATCATTGTGGCAACTTTTTCATATATGGATATGAGTATGTTTCTTATCTTTCTTTGCACATGGTTACATTGGAAGAGTTCTTACACTTGAATAAAGATTTTCCCTTTATTTTTAGGTAGGGTAGGATAGTAAATAAAAGTTGCATGTTGTTAGTTAGCTTAAAGTCTAATGCAGCCTCATTTTACATTTTCTTTTAATAAAAGAACTATGAGATATGTGTTCCAGTGACTTGATCTCATTGATCTTATTAGTTTTTGATATTTTAGAGTGTGGTTTTTGACAAATAGTCCTAGAGATCTCTGTAGGTATTTATATCACCAAGGGTAGACAATTCCAAGGAAATATCAATTTCTCTTGAACCTTCACCACTATATAAGGAAGTGACACCGTAACCATCAAGCTTAGAGGTCTCTCGTACATTTTCTCCAAGAAACGTAAGTAAGTGAGTAAAGTATCTTTATTAAAGAGTAACAAGGAGGTCTGATTAGTGGTTAGTCATGGAAACATCACAATAACTTTCAAAAGAAGAAAGTGAGTTGAGTCTAGAGATACCTTTCTGTTCTTTCTCAATGGTACCATCCACTACACACTAAATAGCTTGATTATATCATATCTTTAGATAGTCCATATCCACTTAAGTACCCCTTACATCAGGAAAATCACTAAGGAATATAACTGAAAGTCATCCTCTAACATAAATACCATCCCAATTGAAAAAAAAGTTGTTTTTAGTGTTGTCCCCCCATCCTCTTGCATAAAGCAATCTTATACTAAAATCTTAAAATATGGAGGGCCAGTCTCTGAGGGTGTAAGAGGCTAACCCGTCGAGATACTGAACAGGTATGTTGGCAGCAGGTACCAGCCTATGGTATGACTAGGTAAACTTGTCGGAGTACTGAACAGGCTTGCTGGCAGCGGGGCATTCTACCTAGCGAGGATGATAATCTGACAAAAAATAAATAATAAATTTAAACTTGTCCTGATGTACGGAATTACTTGTAGATAAAGTTGACATGAAGTATGTATGGTTAAGCTAAGGTTAATGAACTCCATAAACTTTCCATTGGGAACTAACTATGAGACTATCTTGAAACTCTCTTGCCTACCTCTTCTTATCTATATATAGGATCTCTTATCCTATAGTTGGGGCCATCTTTTAACTATCTCATCAGACCAATCTGTGAAATTTATCTCTACACTTAACAAGCTGTAAATCTTTGGCTATTGGGAGAACTCACTGGTTTCCTATATTTTTGATCGTGAGGTGTTACAATACTTAGGTGTGGGGGAGGGGTTCATGAGTTGACAAATTATAACATTGCCTAGAAGAAGTAAATCTTTGTAAAAATTTATGTGTGTTGTTTTCATAATACAAGCTATTATATCATTAGTTATTTTATTTTTAAAATGTTAATTCCATGTGTGTTACAAACTGCTATACATTTCCTTAACATACCACTTAACTGGTTTATTTTCGTTACAAATTATTCATTAAAGAGTTATGATTACATGCCTTATAGAATGAGAGATAGAGGAATGGATTGTGTGAGCATGATGGAAAAACAAATAATAATGGAACAATCTTAGCCTGCCTCTACTCCTATTCACTGTGTTTGTGGTCTCTGAGGAATCAATTGCCTCAGCCACAAAGCTCCCAAGAGTTGGAGACCGCTGGTTTAAACACCACTAGTTGCCAAGAGCAAGCTATAACAGGGTTTTCAAAACTGAATTTCAGAACATCTTTGGAGCTAAGGGATACTCCAAGGAGTGGATAAAAGAGGAGCTAATCAACCCTCTCATAGTCATCACCAGATTGATCACATGTGAAGGTAGATATTTCGTCTTTAAAGCTTGTCACTTTCTATCATTAGCTCACTTTCAGTTCAATAAGCCATTGAATTTTCCCTTTTACTTCTTAAAGATTCTTGATAAGATGTCTTCCCAAGTGAGGAAGAATGTAACCAATCACCATAAAACCCTATTTCACCATGACCTTATCAAACTACTTGTCTTAGTCGAGTTGGAAAAACAGGGAAAAATGTGGGATGAGTTCATTTACCAATTTGCAAACCCTCATCTTACAATCAAGACTAGAAACAAGACTCTTGATCTACGAACTGTTACTCCACCCAAACCCTCATGCTCAATCTATTCCTTTACCGAACCAAAATTCCAAGAAATTTGTTGATACCCCTGCAACCTCATCGGGCAAGAAGACCAAGAAGCCTATTGCTAACCCCCCTCTAAAAACAGTAAAGTCCAAGAAGCATATTGCTAATTAATGGCACAAGGACGTGCCATATATTCGGTCTGGGGGGAGTTTCCTGAGATAAAAATAATGCTAAGAACTTCCCATTTGTATAGAAAACCCATGAGAAGAGAAGGTAGGATTTCTGTCAGAATTATGTCATATTGTCTTTTTACAATGTCTTGGGATATTATATCAGCAGTTGTTTGTATTGGTATGTTAAATTATATATTGTTGACATCATTATGTGTGTTATAAGATTAATGTGCATGTTTATGTTTATGTCATAGAAGACTGCTTATACTTAACTACTCTTTGTGACAAATACAGAGCGATAACAACTGCTAAATACTTACAGCCATCTGTATTACAAGCTTATGAAAAGAGAAACAGTTGTTTGAATTTTTACAGATCGATGAAAGGAAATAAAAATTATCCTGTTCACAATGCCTACTAGTACAAACCAATCCTTTTGTTAGTATCTATCAGTTATGTCAGTCACCAGTGATCAAAATTTACTCTTTCATGTGATTGATAGGGTTATTAGGTCAAATTGTTATATTTTCAAAATAAAATTATCAAATAAAATTTGACATCTCTTGGTTGTAAAATGGTCATTGGTGTGCCTAGGTGTCCTTACTACTCCCTCCACTCATCCAAGGTCATAAATTTTCATCATGGTCATGTCATCATTCCTTGTCATACATTTTCAAATGATTGTCTTGGTCAAAGTTCTACTTCAAAGTTGGTTTTTGAATTAAGGAAGACAAATTTGACAAACATGAAAGATGTTTTTGTCAATCATAGACCAAAAAACAAAAAACTCCTTCATTTTATGCACAAGTGTTATTATTTGAGAGAAATTACCCAAATACAGTCACTATAGGAGGGTTTCTGCACATTTTGATAGCTTGACTTCAAGTCAGTTTTTCAGAGGGTTGGAGAAGGAATTTTCAGTGCTTGATGGTTCCATTGTGTATCAGAAATCATAAAATTTACAACCATACCAATTTCATCCCAAAAATACTCTAGGAAGGCCTCCAAAAACTCTCTCAAAGACCACACTGCGTTTCTGTAATTTGTGAGTAACCAACTTCAAGTTTGGATTATGAACAAATGGGAAATTATTTTTGCAAAATGGAGGAGGTTTGTGTTCATAAAATACCCAAAAACAATAACCACTCTCATTTCTTGAACATACGTTATGGTTTTGGATATATTCAATTCTCTTAGAGGCCTAATTTTTCAGGAAATAAAATACTCTGTTTTTCCTATTTTAGTCATGTTTTCTTTTCATGTTTTCCTAACAACTCGAAGTGAAGTTTTGAAAACCAAGAGAGGTTTTTATCAAGGACATATTCAAAAACAAAAACCTCTCTCATTTGTTACACAAGAGTTACTTTCTTGTAGGTACATGTGTCACTTTGATACCTATTTTTCACAAGTTCGCCAGGCTAGAATTGTTGCGCTTCTGGGAAATCACTTTTGGAACTAATTTTGCAAAGGTAAAATTGTTGTTTTGCATGGTTTAAAGGATAAAGGGTATAATATAAATCTCAGGTCTTCCTCACATGTCATCATCAGCCTCCAAAAACTCCAAACCCTTCAGTTCAAACTTAGAGATCATGAAACACTGAGTCGTCATTTACGCCATGATAACGTTGTCCTACAAGCCAAGATGGATTCTCTATAGTGTTTGGTTGATGATATGACTGCCACCAATAATAGTCTCTGGATGCAATTGAAAAATAACAAAAGGCCCAAGACAAAATGCCCCGGGAAAAAGGGAAAATCTTCTAAAGCTAATCCACCCCCTCCTTCGCAAGCTTAGTCATGAAGGGAAATTTCTTTTTGTTTGCAGTGTGTCCTGCAAAATCTTATGTCCGGGGGTAATGTTGGGCCCATGATATGACTGATTTTATGACGTTAATTAGATTCTTTTTTCCGAATGTGTATATGCGTTTTCATGTTTTGAAGAAGTTTTTGAAGAGATTTTATGTCAAATCGCTATGATCCACACCATGTATGCATAACTCATGTTTTATGATGATCTTGAGTGTAATTCAATATGTTTTTATGTTTCCAGGAATCTAATTCACATTTTTTGGTGTCACAGGGAAAAATCAAAGATTGTTTTTTCTTTCGGCACTCATTCTGGTACTCCATCCGACACTCAGTCCGGTATTCCATCCGGCACTCAGTCTGACACTCTGTCCTGCACAAAAACGATGGGTGATTTGGAGGTTATGGTATTAGCGACCAGTGGTGGGTAGATCAGAGACATGGGTTTTGATCGTGTTCATTCCCTCCAACTATTGAACTCTTGACAACTTGGTTTGGGTTGTTATGTTAGTCGATTATTGGCTCACTCCATTTTGGCAGTTAGGGAATCATTAATGTAATTTATTGTTTTTAGAAGAGGTTCGACCCTCCAGTGGTCGAACTCTCAGTTTGTAAAGATTATAAATACCACCTTAGTGGTCAGACAATAGTTAAGAAGTCATGTGTTAGAGACAAAAATGATTTTAGCTCTGTTTTTCTATTTTCGTTTTGCTAGACTGTGTAAACCCACATTTTTAAGTTTTAATGGTGAAATCGCTTTGTTGAGTTTGTGGTGTGCATTTGAGGGTTGACCACAACTTGCTAGGGGGCCCACCAATAGTCTGGGTAAAATTTTTATGATTTTGTTTATGAATTACATAGCATATATGTATTTCTATTTTATTTCCCGTACATGAATTGTTAGTTTACTTCTTTGTTCTATAATTTGTTGTTTATGATTTAATTGGTTTAATTCAGTTTTGCAGGTTGATATGGAGGTTCTTATTAATATGCAATGACTTTGTAGATGATAGAAGCAAGCTTGCAAGCTTAGGAACTAACCCCATGTGTGATTAGATGATATATTAAGCTTTCTTTATGTTGAAATAGAGTTTATAACCAAGTTTAAAATAGAGTTTAAAACAGAGTTTTAGAACATAATTTTAATTCATGCTTTCTTTAACAAGGCTTCGGTGGATGGATAGTGTTAGCTTTAGTTTTTATTTGAAAATTGATTATTCAATTACTATTTAGTTCTTTCTTATCTAGTTGTTAATTAATTCGCTCATTTGTTTACTTGTCATATGCTAGAATAATGTTTAATTTATGTTTATGAATATTTTCTCTTTTTCTAAATTGAATTATTAAATAGGATTAGTCTAGTTTATTTCATGCAATTTCCTTTTCTTAGATTTAGGTTGTAATTTCAATTCATAGTTAATTATTGAGTTTAGTGTAGTACGAGTTTGCTTATATTAGTATAGAATGCATTTGAATTTCATAAACTAGAAGATAGTTTCCTTGCTTTCATAGATTAGAATATAGTTTCTTGCTTTCATAGATTAGAAGATAGCTTTATTGTTGTTGTAGGATAGATAGTCTTTTTTATTTGGTAGATTAAAGGATAGGTTGCTTATCATAGGTTAAAGACTAGTTGTTAATTCCTCTTCCTTTCAATTAAGTAGATTTCCTTTTATAAATTAGAAATAGTTGTGAAGATTAGTTTGAAAATAGAGTTCACTTGTTTCTTAGTTTAATTAGTTGCTTATTGATTAGTTTAGAAGTTATCCTAGGTTTGTTTACTTGCTTTAATAGGTTAGCTAGTTGTTTTTCTTACTTTTTTACTTGCTTTAATAAAATAGTTGCTTGCTTGTTTATTTACTTGCTTTCATAGGATAGTTGCTTATTGAATTTAAGTAGGCTAGTTGAAGTAGTTTGTTGTTGTTATTTGCTTATTAGATGAATAGTTTTCCTTTGCTTATTGTTATGCTTAAATAGTTTTCTTTTTCTTATTTTTGAACTATTTTTCTTTAGGTAGGGTTTTCATTTGCTTTCCTAGAACTATCCATCGATCCTCCATTCAAAGGTTACTTAGGGTACATAGTTTGAATTCCTTAGTAGGGTTTGATCATTAGATAGATTTGCTTGAATAGATTAGCCCTTAGATAGCCACTTCCTTAGTTAGACTATACTACTACCAACCCTTCTACCTTGGCATATATTTTGCTACAACTCTAAGTTTACTTACCCTGGGTTGACAATTTAATTGATGGTTTTTAGTGTGTTTTTTGTGCATATAGAACACCCATCAAGGCCCAATGTACTCCCTATTGTGTGCAACGTCCAAGGTAGAAGCACCCAACATCCTCCATAGGACCATGTCCAGGGGTGCATCATCATCAAGAAATGGTTCATAGAATCAAGTAATACCAACCAATGTGGATACAAGAGCCATTAGAATCACAAAAAGTAAGCCACAATTTAATAAAAAAGCCATGTAAGAAATTTACTTTAGGTATCTTCTTAGATGTTCACACTAGCTTAAGAATTTATGCTATTTGCCAAGTTTAGGTATGGGAGGACCATCAAAAGACCCTATTAGGTGTGACACTACCCAAGTAGAGGAGTAGTTCCCAAGAAAACCATCAAAGTGTAAATATAAGTGAATGATATTACATGGGGTTTACTTCATGGTCATGGAGTCATTGACATGCAAGGCCACGTGTGGGTTCCTCTCCATGAGAGCCTTTGTAGAGGGAGCGCTTGGTGATTTGAGTTACCCTTTCCTCTATATTGTTTCTTTCCAAAATTCTATTCTTGACTTTTGATATTCATATATTTCTTTGAAATACCCTTTTTAGGTTTATGCATTTATTTTTACTTGGATTAAATTAATTCCTTTTAATTTGATATGAATTCAGTGCATTAGGAATTGGGGTGATGGCCTCACTACAAGGGGGTAGAGGTCAAAATGATATTTGGATTTTGATTTATCATTTTTCATCCCATTTAATTTTCCATCATTTTAACAATTGCATCAACATCGAGTATTCAATCCCCTTCCTCTAATAGGAGGATGAAGGTACATACCTTTCTAGAGTACATGTAACAACCATTTCCAAAAGGTAGGTAAACGGAAGGAATCTGGATGTAATGTGTTAAGTATGGAAGGGTATGGTACATTACCCCTATCAAGGAATACTAGTAGTACCCATGTTCCCCAAGAGTGACAACACTTGACTAGTACACATACAATGGCCACCAAGATGAAAAGAGGAAAATTCATAACTTCCAAGCATCATGATCCAGTATCTGACTTTAACCCATAATCCACACCTAAATGTATAATGCATTAAATGAAACACTTTGTATGAAACAATGACTAATGTACCTCTTGTGTGTTGGTCCACCATCATCAGATTAACCATGTTGATCAAGTGAATGACCTGAGCAATGATGAGGGGGAGGCATCTGAGCGGATATTGTCTATGGAGAATGTTTATCATCATCTCTGAGATCATTGTCTGTAATGTGGATTATTTAGAAAGATCCCCTCCAATTACCCCTAGGTTATATGGGGTAACATATGGATCTAACATGAGGACATGTCATAATCATAGAGTGCATGAGAACATCAACATCATTGGTACTCCAAGACCTACAATCTGTATCACTTTCTGCTAAATCCTGACATAAAACCATCAGTACAAAAGGAGGGGACGGATGTGATCAGCCCTAGTATATGGAAAGGTGAAAATAAAATGCATAAATTAAATCTTTTCATTTTCATGAATATATGAAAAAACATTATAACATGTATAAGATAATCTAACAAGAATGCATCAATAAATCAAAGTAACATCAATAAAAATAAATAAAGGTATAATCAATATGCAATAACACAACGTGACCTAATACTACCCTACTCTACTCTAAACCTAAGAATTCAGGTTCCTTTTGCATAATAGGGTTTTAGAAGGGATCCATTAATAGGTAATGGTAGTCTCCTTTCCTCATGTGTGGTCAGATAAAAGGAACTAACTTCAAACTTCTTCTCAATATTATAAGGGCCAAGTCATATACTATCACACCTATTATGCATACCTAGCTTTCCCTTTCTCTTGTCCCACAAAAGTACTAAACTTTCTGCTTAAAAGTATTTCATCCTTAATTTAAGGTCAATTATTTCTTTACCATTTCTAGTGTCCGTTCCTTGATCTAAAGTAGGAGGATGGAACTTAATCAAGGAAATATTATTTCAATCATCTTCACACAAATATAAGGTTCCATCATTACCTTGACTTAAAATTGTAAAAGGCCCTGGATATTTGTCTTCATATTTGATAAGTTGTTTTCAATAATCTTCTTCTTTTGGAAATACTATGTCATCAACATCATCAATATTATCTTCTTGTGCAAAGGGAATGGTGGATAATTCTTGAGAAGGATGAGGATTAAGATGGGAATCTAGTGGTTCTTTACAAGTCTCATAAGGTTTGTCATAATGGTATTTCCCATTTAACCTTGCATATATCTATTTTCCTTCAAATTCATTCTCACTCCAATCATCTCTATTGCTAGGATATTCCACATGGTTTCTAGTCATGAGATGGTTATATAGTGTAACATAGCTCCCATATCCAATTGGGATGGTTGCATAGGATAAATCCATTTGCAAGCTACCACCTAAAGTTGTGGCCCATTTCCTAGACAATAACATTCCCCAAGCATCAGGTACATCAATAACTATAACATCCATTGAAATGGAAACCTGATGATAAATAGACAATCAGACCTTAAGGTCTTTAATCACACCATAAACCCTGATAGATTTGGATTCAAATCTGCATACATTCCTATAAGGTCTTTTGATATTCAAATCCAATTGATTCGTGACCTTTGAAGACATCGAATTGGTAGAATCCCCAAAATAAAACATACAAATGTGAAGCAAGATATCATTCACTTGTTGGATTACTGAGAGGGGGGGGTGAATCAGTAATGAGAAATTATACCAATTATTAATCCTTTAAACCACAAAGTATATTCTTTTACTTATTCAACCACGTTCATCTGTTAATCATCAATATCTTAATGTATCATAAGCATTAACATTCATCAATGCATAATAAACAATAACAAACACATCCACACAATGCACAGTACACCAATATTTACGTGGAAACCCAATGGGGAGAAAACCACATAATTCTTTTCTTATATGTCAAGAATTACATTCAAGGAAGCACCAACTTCCAATTCTCTAGCTACAACTGGAAGGAGGCTGCAACCCCCTAGTTTCTCAGGCTACAACCTAAGGGAAGCTCCAACTCCCCAATTCTTTGGCTACAACTAGAAGGACGCTAAAACCCCCTATGTTCTCTAGCTACAACTGGAAGGTGGATACAACCACTTGTCCTTGCCCCGTCCAACCACCCTGAAATATAAGTAGAATGATGGAAGCAATGTCACACTATCACTGTGATATATACTGTTATAAACCTATACCAATCAACCTGCACCAAACAACCTGTACCAAAAAACCTGTAATCAACCTATACCAATAACATGTGCCAACATTTACCATCATCAACCTGTACCTCAATATGTACCATAAACAAGTGCATCAACCATGCATCAAACCTGTACAAATAACCTATCACAATAACAAGTCCAAACAACCTATCACAACAACCTGTCTCATCAATCTTATCAACCAAATCAGATCTACTCACCAAGATCAATCACCAAGACAACTCTCAACCATATGCACAATATCACCAAGATGTGCATCAACCAATCATATCACAACAACTCATAATCATCACCAAGATCAATATGCGCTTCTAATAATATACCAAGACAAGTATGCTACATCATCCATAAACCTTGTGTCAACAATACTACTAACAAGTGTCTCCAACCATGTAGCAAGTATGTACCAATCATGCATCAACTACTCATCAACTATGACTCATCAAGATGTACCAACATCATAAACTATACACCTCATGTATGTGCCAACTCATCAACTATTTGTCTCAACCATGTACCCAACATGTACCTCAACAATATACCAATATAACCATCAAAAGTTCTCTAGAAATACATCACACTATCCATCACCAAATAACATAAACCATTACATAAAACCATGTGCCACAACCTCACTGTTATACAACCTCTATTTGTAACATACCTCAACCAAAATCCCTCATCAATTTCATCATCCACATATGATTTTTAACTCTGTAACAGACCTAGTGTATATGATCACATACCTACAAACCTTCCTTAACTTTAACAATAAGAGACTATCATTTTCATCAAACTTTACTTTAGTCTCACATGACTAATTTTGGATTAGTCAACGACCCTAACTTGCAATAATCATAAATATGTACCTCTAATGATTAAAGATCTGAAAATAGTACACAAACTTCTTAAGTGTCTTTTATGCAATTCCTTCAAGTTTCACTACTTGGAACCTCTCAGAAAATGAATTATAGCAAAAATGACAAACCTTGTTGAATTATGGCTTATTCTAGAGAGCGAACTTATAGAGAGTTCCCCACACAGAATATTTTTTGTATGGATCTGAAAATGGTACAAAGAATACTACAAACTGTACTCTAACCAATACATTTGGTCTTATAGAATTTGTATCTTTTATGAGGAAATTATGACGTTTTTACCCGAAACACTTGTTTTAGACTAGTTTCAGAACTAGCTACAAACCCTATTTTCCACGGAGTGTAACTCCCAAAATACAACAACCCACAAGATGAAATTTTTATCACAATTACTTGGATATGTTTTCTCAAATGCCTCCATATTTCACTATATGAATCATAGTAGAAAAAACATTATTGAGAAAATGGTGAGATGACCTGTAAATAACATACCTTAGAAATCATCATCAAAAGACTTTATCCTCCCTTGAATTTCGGCCTTGTTTACTTCACCTTCCCTTTGAAATTTGCCTTAGATATCCTTTGGTTACCTCAGTCACTTGTAGATATTCAATTTGTTCAAGTGTAATAAAATGAGAGACCCTTGCCTCTTATTTATACTTTTATGTAGCTTCCTCAAGGGGTTACCTTCTAACCATCTTAAACCACTTTCCTTATTTTAGGGCTAACCCACTTATAACCACTTGTCCACTCAGTAATTTCTCCATTAACTTTATTATTTAAATAATTTATTTTGTATCCACTTTGACTTATAGTACACTCATCACTTCACTTTATTATGTAGCTTCCTCAAGGTATTACCTTCTAACCATCTTAAACCACTTTCCTTATTTTAGGGCTAACCCACTTCTAACCACTTGTCCACTTATTAATTTCTCCATTAACTTTATTATTTAAATAATTTATTTTGTATCCAATTTTACTTATAGTACACTCATCACTTCACTTTATTATTTAAATAATTTCTTCTTTGCAACCACTTTGACTACTTTGACCTTTTGGGGCTTCTAGATGACTTGTGAGGGTTCTCCAACTTCACATGACCATAAATATCTAACCGTGAGGAGTTATGTTAAGAACCAAATATCAATATAGCATAGAAAAACCTCAGAAAAAGTACTCAACGCCTTGAAAAAGAGATAATTTCAGATAATAAGCCTCTT
>ML797057.1:64694-74875 GCA_009831015.1 Picea engelmannii
TGGTTGTTGTAACTGTTCTTCCAACTAGTTTAGTGCTTGCTTGATTTATCTTCTAGGGGCTTTCTTTTAGTGCGTGTTACTGTTTGTTCATGTAGAATACCTTAGCGTGTCGTGAATCTTCTCACACAGTGGAGGATTCAGAGATCCGCCGGTCACGAAGGCTTCTGGGCCTGCCACCAGTTATATTGGAGCCACCCCCGCCACCATTGAGGCGGAAGCTAGACCATCAAGGGTCTTTCGAAGCAACCGGGGCTTTTGAGCCCGAACAACCCCTCGAGGAATCGACCGCCAATATTGGATTGGTTGAAACCTCAAACACTGATACTTGGCCGGATATTATTGTGCCAATTCAATTTTACGAACGCCTGTTAGTGCCTAACCCAGTGATGGAACAAATCTCTGTTACTTCAACTGGGAATTCCTCCATTCCCATCACTGTTGCTACCACAGGAGAAGCTTCTCCTAACTTGCCTTTGTCGACGGTCCGGGCCACCATGGTCTCGGCCGTAACTATGTCGCACAGTGGACCGACCCCATCTATCGCGGCGGCCACATCTCCTTACACACCTAGTGCGACAGGCGCTCCGTTTTCATACGGTATGCCTAGTTCGGGTACAAGCCCTGTACTCACTTACTCCACTTTATAGACTTTGGGTCTGGGGGCAGGGAGCTCTAACGCTCCCCAGCAAGGTCAAATTGGGGGCATTCCTGTCCCTTTCAACGCTTTTCCTTACGCTGGAGGTCACATTCCTCCTTCGTCCCCTTCGCTTGGTGGTCCGCCTCAGCAGTCCGCCGGGCAGCCTGCACACACAAGTCCAGTTGGAGCAGGGAGTCAAGGAACACCTGCACAAACTCTGCCGGTAGGTTCGTCGCCATTTGTTTGGAACGGGACGTTTGGTAGTAACACTTTCTCATCTGTTGCTTTCCCATCAGGGGGCACACCCATTTTTGGACAGTCTACGCCGGCACAGGGTACTATTCCTGCGCTGGGGGCACATATACCTGGACCTTGGAACTCAAGACAAGGATCCGTTCCTTCATCTGGAATGTTGCTCTGGGGTAATTCTTTCCACAGTCAATGGAACCCCGGACAGACTTCTATGCCTCTCCCGTCGGGACCGGCATGGGGTAATCCTTCCCAAAGTCCGTCGAACACGATGAACGCCCAGCATCCTATGTCCTTCATGGGAAATCAGCAAAGGATGTCTCCTCAAATGAAAAACCCTTACGCTGGTTAGGGCCATGGTTTCTACCAGAACCCGGGCCAGCAGCCAAACTTTTCCTGGCAACCTGGTGCCAGTCAAACCCCAGGACCCTTTTATCCCGGCTATCAACAGCAACCTAAACTACCTTTTTTGGCGACGTTACACTTGCCAGATTTAACACGGTTGTTGAATGATCCTATCTATCATGATCCGTGTTGGCCTCCTATGCCAACGAAGTTGCCTTCGGACATCCCAAAGTTCGAGGCTAAGCCTAATGAAGATCCAGGTGATCACGTGACCACTTTTCACTTATGGTGTTCATCCAATTCACTGAAAGATGACTCCGTCCAGTTGTGATTGTTTCAACGCACTCTTATTGGGAGTGTCGTGAAATGGTACATAGAGATTGATCGTTCGCGATATTCTTTTTTCGACGAACTGGCGATGGCTTTCCTTAACCATTTCCAGTTACCTGTGAGATACGATGCCGGCACTGAGTTGCTAGCCAATTTCTCACAGACGACAGCGGACCATATCTCGGATCATATTCAGGAGTGGCGACGCCAAAAGAGTCTCATCAAGGTACCCGTCCCACCAACATTCCTTCTTGAGTGGTTCCTTAAGTCTTTAGTTCCGCAGTTATCCAAAGACGTTGCAACTTCAGGCGTTTTCTCCGAGGAAGATGCCATCATGAGGGCTCAACAATTTGAGCTTATCTACTCTCAGTCTAGTCTATTGTACACCATCCTATCGGATGCACCACGATCGATTCTAGATAAAACCAGACAGAGAGTCGGACCACATGCTGACGGTATCGTCGGTTCGGCACAAACTAAGCCCGCTGAGCAATTGAAAAAACAATTGCAGCAGTTATCTATACAACACTCAGCGGCCAGCCAGAATACTTCTTTGGCTGCTCCTCCTACTCAAACGTCGGAATTACACTCTGTGCAGACGACTAACCCAAAGGCCAACCAGCAGCCCAAAGGGAAGAAAAAACAATGCAAGAAGAGTAAGGGGGATTAAAAACCAACTGATAATGCTGGAGAGGGCACCACAGAAAAGAAGAGGGCAAGGTATCCGTGCAATTTATGTGCGGAAGATCACCCGACCCATCTGTGCCCTCGACTTGCGGAGGCCCATAAGTTTGTCACACAGCAACAACAAGCTGTGTTGACTAATCCCTTTCAACATGGGCAGAATTTAACTCAAGCCTCTGCAAGTGGCGAAGGGGGCAGCCAGGAAAACTGCCCTCCTCCAAATAATCCTTCTTCCGCGAATGTATATATGGTTAAAAGTGATGCTTTCATCACGACTAGAGCACATGACTATAGCAAACCAAGTGCCTCTAAGAAAGGCAAAGAAGCTGAGATCCCATCTCTTCCTCTACAGATCGAGAAGACGTTGGGTGAAACAATGACACGCATTCCAAAGGGTGCATTTAAGAGGGCTTCTCACAATTCAAATGCAAGGGCCACCCAGAACTACTCTGTGGTGGAAGATTTATTGCAAACCCCTTGTGCTATGTCTGCTTTGGAGGTCCTCCAAAGTTGCCCTGCTCAGAGGAAAGCCTTGTTGAATGCTTTAGGCTCTACCGAGACTTGTAACTCGGGTACTATAATGTTAGATACGACTAACTTGAAACCTCATCTGCCTTGCCACATCACGTTTCAGATAGTAGTGGCTCACCCCATGAAAATTTTTACACGGAATATCTACCGCACGGTGGTCGACGAGGGTGCTTCGACTTGCGTCATGTCATTGGCATGCTGGAAAGCCATCGGGCAGCCCGAGTTGTCTCCATCACCTACTCTCCTTACTGCGTTCGACGGTCATTCTTTCCAACCACATGGCATCATTCCTTCTTTCCCTGTGCAGTTAGGGGGAAAGATCGTGTGCGTCGAAGTAGAGGTAGTCGATGCCCCCATCGACTACAATCTCTTGTTAGGCTATAGTTGGACTTACGCCATGCAAGCGGTGGTCGCTACCATTTTCTGAGTCCTCCTGTTTCTACATGAAGGCCGGATAGTGACAATAGATCAGTTGTCCTTCTCTCAGCCGGACCTAGCCTTGGGGGCATCCACGGTTCCCATGGTAGATAATCCTCAAGCTGGTGTCGTTAACATAGGAGTTGGTTTGTTCCCATCTTTGATGGGTACTTTCGATTACCCACCTCCTCAAGGCGATGTCAAGTTTATA
Source organism: Picea engelmannii (assembly GCA_009831015.1). Classification (NCBI taxonomy): domain Eukaryota; kingdom Viridiplantae; phylum Streptophyta; class Pinopsida; order Pinales; family Pinaceae; genus Picea; species Picea engelmannii. The sequence continues at coordinate 68,099 of ML797057.1, forward strand.
TCAACTCACCACAAGGCTGAGATTTTCCATGTTTCGTCGTTTCGCACGACTTACTTTGAGGATCCATGGATTCTTCCTTCCCCATCAGACACGATGGATGCGACAGGGCACCCCTGCATGTCCATGACCTTGTCGGCTGCTGAAGTAGCGTACTCTTTAGTCCAGCAAGCTTCAGCTACTCCCGACCCGACTCCCGCACAAGAGTTGGATCTGCTTCCAGAGCCTATCTGGGCTCAGGATTCTCTTGTCGACACTGATTCCTTAGATTTAGTCTTGCCTTCGGACGAAGCTATAATCGAGGCAATGACTGGTTCGGACATACCTTGGGATGATTTGCATCATAGATCATATTTCCTCCCAGAGTTACACCGAATCGAGGCAGGAGAGTTCACCATCACCATGACGGGAGATCAGCCTTGTCCCATTAACCTCTTAGCTACATAGGATATTTATGCTAAGGGAAATATGGTGACTATCGCTGCCACGATACCTATCAATATCTCCCGAAAACCCGGGATCGTGGAGAATGTCTTCATCAGAGCGGATTGCTCCCCTGAAGAGATTCAGATTTATACGGATCTGTTTAAGGAATTCCGCGATGTTTTTGCCTGGTCTTATGAGGAAATGCCAGGCATCGATCCGAAAATAGTTGAACATGAGATCACTACGTATCCGGACGCTAAGCCTGTTCGACAGAAACTTCGTCCAGTTAATCCTAGGAAAGCAGCAGCTATCAAAGCTGAGGTTGAGAAATTGCTTAAGGCAGGGTTCATATACCGTATTCACTTGACTCAATGGGTGTCAAACCCCGTGCCAGTCGATAAAAAACAAGGCACGATTCGTGTCTGTACCGATTTTCGTGATTTAAACAAGGCATGTCCAAAAGAAAATTATCCAACGCCATTCATCGACCAGTTCATTGATGAGTGCGTCGGTTGTGAAGCCTTTTCATTCATGGATGGTTTCTCGGGATATAACCAAATCCAAATTAAACCTGAGGACCAACACAAAACGACATTCATTTGTCCATGGGGTACATTCGCCTATCGAAAAATGCCTTTTGGTCTCAAAAACGCTGGAGCTACTTTCCAGCGGGCCATGTATTTTGCGTTTCATGATCTCAAACACATAGTTGAGGCCTATCTAGATGATTTAGCATCATGCTCTCGCAAGCAAAAGGATCATCCTGTGCACCTCCGACTAATCTTTGAACGCTGTCGCTACTTCTGGATTCGCTTGAATCCTAACAAGTGCAACTTTTGTGTCACGTCAGGACGGTTGTTAGGTTTCATTGTTTCAACAATGGGGATCATGGTCGATCCTCTCAAGGTGGAGGCAATAGTTCAATTGCCCCCCCCCACGTACAATTTTACAAGTTTAGAGTCTTCAAGGCAAGGTGAACTTCTTACGACGCTTCATTGCCAACTATGTCGAAATCACCAAGGGCTTCATGTGTTTACTAAAGAAAGACATTCCTTTTCTCTGGGACGAAGCAGCGCAGCGCTCTTTCGATGCATTGAAACACGCCCTTACAACCGCACCTCTGCTAAGGCCACCGAATTATAACAAGGATTTCCTATTATATCTGGCTACCGCAGATTCAACCATAGGCATGGTTTTGGTTCAAGAAGATGATTTGTTTTCTGAATACGTGCTCTATTATTTGAGCCGAGGCCTCGTAGGACCGGAACTTAATTATACCCATCTCGAAAAACTTGCGTTGGCAGCACTTCATGCTGTGAAACGGTTCCGTCACTATGTTCTATTTCGCAAGACCACCATCGTCGCTGTCGTGAATCCATTTCAGTACATGTTGACACAACGAGTTATCAGCGGAAAAATCAGTCATTGGATGGTCATCCTCCAAGAATTTGACTTAGATTTTGTTTCAGCGAAGTCCAAGAAGTCACTGGTCTTCGCAGAACTTATTTCGGAACTTCTGGTTGAGTCAGGTGACGTTGTGCCTGAGGAATTGCCTATCCGGGGGGATATGTTTTTGATCGAATCATCTGACCCCTGGTACGGAGATATACTGATCTATCTCCAGACTTTGAAGTATCCTAACTCTTCTTCTCGTGATGAGCGTCGACAGATACGCCATCAGGCCAAGAACTATCTTATACTCAATGATACGTTGTATCGGCAAGGTGTAGATTGTATCTTGCGTCGATGCCTCACTCATGAGGAGGCCGTCATAGCGCTCAACGATTGTCATACAGGAGCTTGTGGAGGTCACTTATTTGGGTTGGCAACAACCCAAAAAATCTTACGAGTAGGTTACTTCTGGCCCACGCTCATTAAAGATTGTATCGAGTCGGTCAAGAAGTGCCATCCGTGCCAAATCTTCTCACGGAAGATGAGGGCACATCCAGCTCCTATGTTTCCTATTATCACCGTTGGTCCCTTCACCAAGTGGGGGATTGAATACACTACTTGCAACCCCCCGTCGGCTAGGGGGCACTGCTATATCATTGTGGCTGTCGACTACTTCACTAAGTGGGTCGAAGCTATGCCAACGTTCAAAGATGATGGAGAGACTGCAACTCTCTTCTTATTTAACCAGATTATAGCATGGTTTGGCATCCCAAAAGAGATTGTCACTGACCATGGCAGTAACTTTCAGAACCAAATGATGTTTGAGTTAACATCAAAGCTTGGGTTATGGCAAGAACACTCATCACCTTACTACCCCCAAGCCAATGGGCAGGTGGAAGCTGTTAATAAAATGCTTAAGACAATGCTACAGTGAACCATCAACTCAGCCAAGTCAAACTGACATTTGATGTTATATTCGGCATTATGGGCTTACCGAACATCAGTTAAGACTCCAACCAGTTTCTCACCTTTCCAACTCGTTTACGGGCTGGAGGCAGTCTTGCCCATCGAATCTCAAATTCCATCTCTGAAACTGGCAGTACAATTACTGCCAAACACTTCTTCGCTTGAAGAATGGTTATTACACCTCGAGCAACTTGATGAACAACGTCGTGATGCGGCACTGGCCAATGAAGCTCATAAAAATAAGGTTAAGTGTCAATATGATAGGTCTGTTCGTCCTCGGGTTTTCTCTGAGGGCGACCTTGTCCTGGTTTATGACCAAGATAAGGACCCCCTGGGGGTAGGAAAGTTCAAACCCATGTGGTTCGGACCCTTCATTCTTAAGGAGGTTTTAAAGAAGGGTGCTTATCGTTTGGTCGATTTTGAAGGGAATGCTTTGGAGGAGCCTAGAAATGGGCTCTACCTCAAGAAGTACTACTCATAGGGTCACTGTGGGTAACTTTTTGTAACATATGTATAGTCTTTGTGCTATTACTTTCTTTCATTTCTTTTGAAAAACGTGTCATGGATGTGTCATTAATGTTATCTTTCGTCACTATGGCAGACGTCAAGTGAGTCCGAGGTGTTCATTGGGTATGCGGACGGTGCTAGTCGACACATGTGGAGGCTTGCCTCCGCAGCTTGGGTAATCTTTACACCACAGGGTCAGTTGTTATCTTCTAGAGGGATATGCTTAGGTGACACCACAAACAATGTTACTAATTATAGCACAGTTATTGAGTTGCTTCGTGATGCTTTATCATTGGGTATCTCTCGTCTCTGGGTCTATCTAGATGCTCAACTGGTTGTGTCACAGCTAAACAGAATATACTGTGTGCACGATCCTACTTTACACCGACGATTCCTTAGGGTACGTCTCTTGGAACGCAACTTTGATTATATTACATATTTTCATGTTCCTAGGAGTTTAAATCAAATCACGGATACTCTAGCTAATCACATTCTAGATTGGCATCTTGCTCACACATAAAAAAGATCATGATCAAACACATGTAAATACATTTTTGTACACAAAATCCATCAAGACACAGAAAAGAAATAAAAACCATATATATACATCATAAAATCCTCAGAGTACATAGATGGGCGCAAGTGCCTCAAAAAGTGGGAGCCATAACGAGTCACTAGGGCTTATGCCCTCAAAAAATATATACATATAAGTGCTCGAGGCACATAAAAGTCTACAACATGTCGTTCAGGGCCTATGGGCCCTGTTATAATCATATATAGACCGACCCAAACGCCTAAACAATCGGACCCATGTCCGAGGTAACCCCACCATATGAGTCTGCATGGAGGGCAGCAAGTCCTCTATCTCTATCATGGGAACTGTGCGGGTGAGCTCAGTGAAGTTCCGCTCAATCCACCCAAGAGCCCTCTCAGCCTCTCCTACTAGGCAGGCCCCTGCTACTGCTGCTCCCCTAGCGGCGGCAGCTGCGGCCTCTGGCCGTGGGCGGCACCTGTTCTGTTCAAAATTGGCAGGCCGCACGGGTCCCACATCTGCACGCAACACAATGTTCACCCATCAGAAAATCTTTTATCCAAAAACATGATATATATCTGAAAAAAGACATAAAAATTACATATGCAAACAAAAAAAAACTGTACAGGTGGAGACTTACCCATCTCCCCTTGCTCCTCGCCAGGTGGCATGGGTATAGCTGGATCTCTGGAAAAGTCGATCCCCGCGTATGGGTAGTCCTCGATGGCGGGGATCTACCGTGACAACCAAGCAAAGAAGTCGTCATTGAAGGCCTCCACGATCCTTCCGCCACCCTGTCGCGGCAGTAATGCTGCCCATCTACATACTGCAAGGAAAGTCGCCAGATGTCCTCGTACTATCATCCAAGGACTGAAGCATGGAACTCTCTCAAAGAAAAATGAGCACAGGATAGTCTCGAACCCGAAATTCCTGTGTGTCCACCGACGAAAATCTGTCAATTGCCTCTTCATGCTCTCTAGCAGTGTGGTACTCCAGTCATATATTTGTGCATTCATGCACTGAACTGCACAGTTCATCTGTGCACGTGATGCCTGATGTACGGCTGAAGAGCAAGTAATTCGCCCAATGAGCGATAAGATAGTCTGTAGAGTAAGGCTGGTGACACTGCCAACCGGTATCCAGGAAGTCCCCTGATTGGTCCCAGCCATGCAATATTCTTCTATCAACTCCGAGACTTTGCTCGGCCCCGCAGGAAACGTCTGCAAGTTAACGGGTTCCCCTCTCCTCGAGAGGCCCATCAAAAAATAGATGTCCTCGGTGGTGGGCACCAAGGATTGCCCCTCTATCATGAAGGCCTCTGCATCAGGATGCCAATAGTCAACCAGGGCATTCAGCAGCCTTGGTTGTGCGCGCATAAATGGACACAAGAAAAACTTCACCAAGCCACACTGTGTCAGCACGGCCATCACATTTGGATCTGCAGCTACTGCCTCATTGGCAGCCTCATGCTCCCTCTCTCTCCAATGAACATACATCCTGCAAAAATCACAAGGCAAAAGGAGAGTTTAGATCTTGCCAAACACTTTTTTCGTTGCGCGGGGGGTAACCCGCGGGCTGTCGAGGCGACAGTCATGGGTACCCGCGCGCAGTTTTGACTATGCGCGCGGGTACCCGCGGGCTGTCTCTGGACAGCCCGCGGGTTACTAGGGCCGACCCCTTGGAGGGCGACGTCCACCCCCAAAACAAACTCAAAAACATTAAATGACGTATTGAAATGCAAGATGAGGGAGTTTGTACTTACTTGGTCTGAGCAGAAGTCTGTTTGGTCCACTGTAGCTCCCGGAATCACGATCTCTGGCAAAGGGTTTCTTTTGGCTCCAGAGTCAATTTCCAAATCAGCAATGGTGATAATGAGCTGTCAGCTTCTATTTATAGACTTTTGGGCCTCTTTTTGTCACACTTTTGGCCCCTTTTATCAGTTTCTTTATACCAAAAACCATTTTGAGTTGTTCCGGAGTTATATGGGACGGATTTGATCAGGTATTGGGACATTTTTTCATTGAGTTCCAGAAAATAAATAAAAAATATACATAAGGACAGTCCATAAAAAAAATTTCAAAAATCAACCTAAGCATATAGGGTAGGATTTCATCCCCACTGTTGCATCTCGTTGCCTTTTGTTCTTACGATATAGGATCGATCCCATCCAGTTGTGCCACGGAACCGTCATATCTGCTCTAGAAGTGTCGCAACTGGGTGGTAGAGCTTACCAAAACATGGATGCCCTAGGTAGTTCCTGGTTGTATTATGGTGTCCATGCCATTTCTGACAACATAGTAGGCTCGGGAGTCCGTATAGTCTTTCCTGAATATGAGTTTGAGCCTCATTTGCATGGGTCTTTTTCACTCGTTGTCTTACCCTCCGGACCCCCAAAACATAACGGGTATCCTTTTAAGCCCTTTTCAGACCCTCTAAACATGAAAAGATTGCCGAGCGATCTTGTGACCCTTCACGCTCGTTAAACTGAAATTTGAAGTCACGTCTGTCCGGCGGTAGTTTACCCCTTTTTTGGTCCGGACGGTCAACTGTATGAACAAAGGAATACTCTATCGAATTCCGATTCTTTAGAAGAGTATCCTCAGGTATAATTTTATTCCTTTTTCGGGCCTGAGGGACTAAATTTATGAAAAAGAACCCCCCCTGGAGTCCATCGTTAAGCTCTTTTCAGACTCCCTAAAATTGAAAAGATTGTCGAGTGACCTTATTCTTTCACACTCATTAAAACGGTCCAGAAGAATATTCCTGACGGAGTCCATAGTTAAGCTTTTTTCAGACTCCTTAAAATTGAAAAGGTAGCCGAGTGATCTTGTCCTTGTCACACTCGTTAAAATGGTTTTGAATTGACATCTAGTCGGTGCTAGTTTACCCCTTTTTCGAACCGACTAGACTATTGACGAAAAAGGTACCCCAATGGAGTTTCCTTTTATGCTTTTTCA
>ML797057.1:77142-87923 GCA_009831015.1 Picea engelmannii
TTTTTGGATCCTGTCTGGGTCTTGTTGGTTTATTGTCTTGTTCTTCAGTCTGCCTTTTTGTGTTAGTCATTCTTTGCATTTGTTTTCTTTTTTGAAAATTTTTCTTTTCTGTTGAAGTAGAAGCATCCAAGCCTTTAGGAGACACTGGTTTTCAATACCAGAGGCCTTTTTCAGGTCTGGGCTGCCTGTGTTTGATTTTTTCTTGGATTTTATACCTACCCGCAGGCTGCTTCAGGTCTAAGTGCGGGTACCCGCGTGCTGTGATAGCTCAGCACACGTTTGAACGCGTGCTGTCTTGGTGACAGTCGCGGGCCTGTCTGGTTGCCTTTCAGCCTGGGTGGGGCAGTCATTCCATCCTGTGGTGAGAAGTGCTCCTTTCAGGGTTTGGAGTCTCGGGGGGCACAGTCAGTAAGTTAGGGCCTCATATCCTTAGCTGGTGTCTTGCTTACTTGATGTTTTGATAGAAAAGACAAAAAGGAAAAAATAATTGTTTTGTGGTTTTTAGGCAAGTGTTAGAATCGGTGCTGTCTTGATTGTTTTTTTCGCATTTTGTGCTCTGATTCTTTTGTGATCTGCGCTTTAAGCCAGAGTTTTCTTTTCATTCTCTTGGTTTTGTTCTTGTCAGCATTTTTCCTTGTTGCGATTATTTTGCAATAAAAAAAAAAAAAAAAATTGTTTCATTTTCTTCTTGATTTGAAGATTGTGTTGTTGCATCAGTAGCTTGGAAAGAAGTCTTTTTGCATAAGTTTTTGCAGTGAATTTCAAGTATAAGTAGCTCGCAGATCTGAGCGAAAGTCCTTCATATTTACTACATGAAATCTTAGTAATTTTGAAAAGAAAAGAAGTCTTTCTTGTTGAAAAGTTGTTGGTTTTGCATTTTAGTAGAAGTTTTTGTTTCCAAGCTTTTCTTGTTCATCTTGCTTTGAGTCTTTTTACACACCATTAGTTTCACTTTCGTACCTTGTGACTTAAAAATCCCATTAAAAGCAACGCTAAGTAAAATCAAGTAGACTTTTTGTTTATAGGGTGCATACACTAGCTCAGGACTAGGGTCTTGGAATAGGTTGGAGAGTAAATTCTCCAAGGCCACCCAAACTAAACATTGGAGTCTGTCAATAGGGAGTGTAGAAGTCCAGTTACGGAAAGTTATTCGAGACCCTCCTCTAACACAGGGGCTAAACACGAGGTCGCGTAAGGAAAGGTAGCGGAGATAACCCCTCCAAAGCTAGACCGAGCGTTGTGGAGAACACATATTGAGGATTTGTTAAGGGATTCCGTCGTTTGCATCTGCCACGAAGCTTCGTGGGTCTCGAATCCATTCGAGGTCCTCAGTTGTCTTCCGGACCATTTTCTCTCGATACCCTTGACAGGTTTCGGGCTTGATACCCTGCTCATTGTGGTCTACCCGACTGCTGACTGTACCTGCCTGGTGACTGTTCACGTGCTAGAAAACTAGTTGCCAATCTTTTCTAGGGACATACACGGGTGACTGCGGGGGTATACCGCGGTACCTAGGACAGACACTGGACCAACGCTTTGCAGAGTATACCCGGAGGGTGCTTCCGTATTTGAGTTGCACTTGCACCAGTAAGTTGCTCTAGTGTTGGTTGTTGTAACTGTTCTTCCAACTAGTTTAGTGCTTGCTTGATTTATCTTCTAGGGGCCTTCTTTTAGTGCATGTTACTGTTTGTTCATGTAGAATACCTTAGCGTGTCGTGAATCTTCTCACACAGTGGAGGATTCAGAGCTCCGCCAGTCACGAAGGCTTCTGGGCCTGCCGCCGGTTATACTGAAGCCACCCCCGCCACCATTGAGGCGGAAGCTAGACCATCAAGGGTCTTTCGAAGCAACCAGGGCTTTTGAGCCCGAACAACCCCCCGAGGAATCGACCGCCAATCTTGGATTGGTTGAAACCTCAAACACTGATACTTGGCCGGATATTATTGTGCCAATTCAATTTTACGAACGCCTGTCAGTGCCTAACCCAGTGATGGAACAAACCTCTGTTACTTCAACTGAGAATTCCTCCATTCCCATCACTGCTGCTATCACAGGAGAAGCTTCTCCTAACCTGCCTTTGTCGACGGTCCGGGCCCCCATGGTCTCGGCCGCAACTACGTCGCACAGTGGACTGACCCCATCTATCGTGGCGGCCACATCTCCTTACACACCTAGTGCGACATGCGCTCCGTTTTCATACGGTATGCCTAGTTCAGGTACAAGCCCTGTACTCACTTACTCCACTTTATAGACTTTGGGTCTGGGGGCAGGGAGCTCTAACGCTCCCCAGCAAGGTCAAATTGGGGGCATTCCTGTCCCTTTCAACGCTTTTCCTTACGCTAGAGGTCACATTCCTCCTTCGTCCCCTTCGCTTGGTGGTCCGCCTCAGCAGTCCGCCGGGCAGCCTGCACACACGAGTCCAGTTGGAGCAGGGAGTCAAGGAACACCTGCGCAAACTCTGCCGGTAGGTTCGTCGTCGTTTGTTTGGAACGGGACGTTTGGTAGTAACACTTTCTCATCTGCTGCTTTCCCATCAGGGGGCACACCCATTTTTGGACAGTCTACGCCGGCACAGGGTACTATTCCTGCGCTGGAGGCACATATACCTGGACCTTGGAACTCAAGACAAGGATCCGTTCCTTCATCTGGAATGTTTCTCTGGGGTAATTCTTTCCACAGTCAATGGAACCCTGGACAAACTTCTATGCCTCTCCCGTCGGGACCGGCATGGGGTAATCCTTCCCAAAGTCCGTCGAACAGGATGAACGCCCAGCATCCTATGTCCTTCATGGGAAATCAGCAAAGGGTGTCTCCTCAAATGAAAAACCCTTACGCTGGTTAGGGCCACGGTTTCTACCAGAACTCGGGCTAGCAGCCAAACTTTTCCTGGCAACCTGGTGCCAGTCAAAGCCCAGGACCCTTTTATCCCGGCTATCAGCAGCAACCTAAACTACCTTTTTTGGCGACGTTACACTTGCCAGATTTAACACGGTTGTTGAATGATCCTATCTATCATGATCCGCGTTGGCCTCCTATGCCAACGAAGTTGCCTTCGGACATCCCAAAGTTCGAGGCTAAGCCTAATGAAGATCCAGGTGATCACGTGACCACTTTTCACTTATGGTGTTCATCCAATTCACTGAAAGATGACTCTGTCCAGTTGCGATTGTTTAAACGCACTCTTATTGGGAGTGCCATGAAATGGTACATAGAGCTTGATCGTTCGCGATATTCTTTTTTCGACGAACTGGCGATGGCTTTCCTTAACCATTTCCAGTTACCTGTGAGATACGACGCCGACACTGAGTTGCTAGCCAATTTCTCACAGACGACAGCGGACCATATCTCGGATCATATTCGGGAGTGGCGACGCCGAAAGAGCCTCATCAAGGTACCCGTCCCACCAACATTCCTTCTTGAGTTGTTCCTTAATTCTTTAGTTCTGCAGTTATCCAAAGACGTTACAACTTCAGGCGTTTTCTCCGAGGAAGATGCCATCATGAGGGCTCAACAATTTGAGCTTATCTACTCTCAGTATGGTCTATTGTACACCATCCTGTCGGATGCACCACGATCGATTCTAGATAAAACCAGATAGAGAGTCGGACCACATGCTGACGGTATCATCGGTTCGGCACAAACTAAGCCCGCTGAGCAATTGACAAAACAATTGCAGCAGTTATCTATACAACACTCAGCGGCCAGCCAGAATACTGCTTTGGCTGCTCCTCCTACTCAAACGTCGGAAGTACACTCTATGCAAACGACTAACCCAAAGGCCAACCAGCAGCCTAAAGGGAAGAAAAAACAATGCAAGAAGAGTAAGGGGGATTAAAAACCAACTGATAATGCTGGCGAGGGCACCACAGAAAAGAAGAGGGCAAGGTATCCGTGCAATTTATGTGTGGAAGATCACCCGACCCATCCTTTCCCTCGACTTGCGGAGGCCCAGAAGTTTGTCACACAACAACAACAAGCTGTGTTGACTAATCCCTTTCAACATGGGCATAATTTAACTCAAGCCTCTGCAAGTGGCGAAGGGGGCAGCCAGGAAAACTGCCCTCCTCCAAATAATCCTTCTTCCGCGAACGTATATATGGTTAAAAGTGATGCTTTCATCACGACTAGAGCACATGACTATAGCAAACCAAGTGCCTCTAAGAAAGGAAAATAAGCCGAGATCCCATCTCTTCCTCTACAGATCGAGAAGACGTTGGGTGAAACAATGACACGCATTCCAAAGGGTGCATTTAAGAGGGCTTCTCACAATTCAAATGCAAGGGCCACCCAGAACTACTCTGTGGTGGAAGATTTATTGCAAACCCCTTGTGCTATGTCTGCTTTGGAGGTCCTCCAAAGTTGCCCTGCTCAGAGGAAAGCCTTGTTGAATGCCTTAGGCTCTACTGAGACTTGTAACCCGGGTACTATAATGTTAGATACGACTGACTTGAAACCTCGTCTGCCTTGCGACATCACGTTTCAGATAGTAGTGGCTCACCCCATGAAAACTTTTACACGGAATATCTACTGCATGGTGGTCGACGAGGGTGCTTCGACTTGCGTTATTTCGTTGGCATGCTGGAAAGCCATCAGGCAGCCCGAGTTGTCTCCATCACCTACTCTCCTTACTGCGTTCGACGATCGTTCTTTCCGACCACATGGCATCATTCCTTCTTTCCCTGTGCAATTAGGGGGAAAGACCGTGTGAGTCTAAGTAGAGGTAGTCGATGCCCCCATCGACTACAATCTCTTGTTAGGCTGTAGTTGGACTTATGCCATGCAAGCGGTGGTCGCTACCATTTTCTGAGTCCTCCTGTTTCCACATGAAGGCCGGATAGTGACAATAGATCAGTTGTCCTTCTCTCAGCCGGACCCAGCCTTGGGGGCATCCACGGTTCCCATGGTAGATAATCCTCAAGCCGGTATCGTTAACATAGGAGTTGGTTTGTGCCCATCTTTGATGGGTACTTTCGATTACCCACCTCCTCAAGGCGATGTCAAGTTTATATCAACTCACCACAAGGCTGAGATTTTCCATGTTTCATCGTTCCGCACGACTTACTTTGAGGATCCATGGATTCTTCCTTCCCCATCAGACACGATGGATGCGACAGGGCACCCCGGCATGTCCATGCCCTTGTTGGCTGCTGGAGTAGCATACTCTTTAGTCCAGCAAGCTTCAGCTACTCCCGACCCAACTCCCGCACAAGAGTTGGATCTGCTTCCAGAGCCTATCTGGGCTCAGGATTCTCTTGTCGACACTGATTCGTTAGATTTAGTCTTGCCTTCGGACGAAGCTATAATCGAGGCAATGACTGGTCTGGACATACCTTGGGATTATTTGCATCACAGATCATATTTCCTCCCAGAGTTACACTGAATCGAGGCAGGAGAGTTCACCATCACCATGACGGGAGATCAGCCTTGTCCCATTAACCTCTTAGATACACAGGATATTTATGCTGAGGGAAATATGGTGACTATCGCTGCCACGATACCTATCAATATCTCCTGAAAACCCGGGATCATGGAGAATGTCTTCATCGGAGAGGATTGCTCCCCTGAAGAGATTCAGATTTATATGGATCTGTTTAAGGAATTCCGCGATGTTTTTGCCTGGTCTTATGAGGAAATTCCAGGCATCGATCCGAAAATAGTTGAACATGAGATCACTACGTATCTAGATGCTAAGCCTGTTTGACAGAAACTTCTTCCAGTTAATCCTAGGAAAGTAGTAGCTATCAAAGCTGAGGTTGAGAAATTGCTTAAGGCAGGGTTCATATACCCTATTCACTTGACTCAATGGGTTTCAAACCCCGTGCCAGTCGATAAAAAACAAGGCACGATTCGTGTCTGTACCGATTTCCGTGATTTAAACAAGGCATGTCCAAAAGACTATTATCCAACCCCATTCATCGACCAGTTCATTGATGAGTGCGCCGGTTGTGAAGCCTTTTCATTCATGGATGGTTTCTCGGGCTATAACCAAATCCAAATTAAACCTGAGGAGCAACACAAAACGACATTCATTTGTCCATGGGGTACATTCGCCTATCGAAAAATGCCTTTTGGTCTCAAAAACGTTGGAGCTACTTTCCAGCGGGCCATGTATTTTGCGTTTCATGATCTCAAACACATAGTTGAGGCCTATCTAGATGATTTAGCATCACGCTCTCACAAGCGAAAGGATCATCCTGTGCACCTCCGACTAATCTTTGAACGCTGTCGCTACTTCCGGATTCGCTTGAATCCTAACAAGTGCAGCTTTTGCATCACGTCAGGACGGTTGTTAGGTTTCATTGTTTCAACAACGGGGATCATGGTCGATCCTCTCAAGGTGGAGGCAATAGTTCAATTGCCCCCCCTCACGCACAATTTTACAACTTCGGAGTCTTCAAGGCAAGGTGAACTTCTTACGACGCTTCATTGCCAACTATGTCGAAATCACCAAGGGCTTCATGCGTTTACTGAAGAAAGACGTTCCTTTTCTCTGGGACGAACCAGCGCAGCGCTCTTTCGACGCATTGAAACACGCCCTTACAACCGCACCTCTGCTAAGGCCACCGAATTATAACAAGGATTTCCTATTATATCTGGCTGTCGCAGATTCAACCATAGGCATGGTTTTGGTTCAAGAAGATGATTCATTTTCTGAATACGTGATCTATTATTTGAGCCGAGGCCTCGTAGGACCGGAAATTAATTATACCCATCTTGAAAAACTTGCGTTGGCAGCAGTTCATGTTGTGCAACGGTTCCGTCACTATGTTCTATTTCGCAAGACCACCATCGTCGCTGTCGTGAATCCATTTCAGTACATGTTGACATGACGAGTTATCAGCGGAAAAATCAGTCATTGGATGGTCATCCTCCAAGAATTTGACTTAGATTTCGTTTCAGCGAAGTCCAAGAAGTCACTGGTCTTCGCAGAACTTATTTCGGAACTTCTGGTTGAGTCAGGTGACGTTGTGCCTGAGGAATCGCCTATCCGGGGGGATATGTTTTTGATCGAATCGTCTGACCCCTGGTACAGATATATATTGATCTATCTCCAGACTTTGAAGTGTCCTAACTCTTCTTCTCGTGATGAGAATCGGCAGATACGCCATCAGGCCAAGAACTATCTTATACTCAATGATACGTTGTATCGGCGAGGTGTAGATTGTATCTTGCGTCGATGCCTCACTCATGAGGAGGACGTCATAGCACTCAACGATTGTCATACAGGAGCTTGTGGTGGTCACTTATCTGGGTTGGAAACAACCCAAAAAATCTTACGAGCAGGTTACTTCTGGCCCACGCTCATTAAAGATTGTATCGAGTCGGTCAAGAAGTGCCATCCATGCCAAATCTTCTCACGGAACATGAGGGCACATCCATCTCCTATGTTTCCTATTATCACCGTCGGTCCCTTCACCAAGTGGGGGATTGATTACACTACTTGGAACCTCCCGTCGGCTAGGGGGCACCGCTATATCATTGTGGCTGTCGACTACTTCACTAAGTGGGTCGAAGCTATGCCGACGTTCAAAGATGATGGAGAGACTGCAACTCTCTTCTTATTTAACCAGATTATAGCACGGTTTGGCATCCCGAAAGAGATTGTCACTGACCATGGCAGTCACTTTCAGAACCAAATGATGTTTGAGTTAACATCAAAGCTTGGGTTATGGCAAGAACACTCATCACCTTACTACCCCCAAGCCAATGGGCAGGTGGAAGCTGTTAATAAAACGCTTAAGACAATGCTACAGTGAACCATCAACTCAGCCAAGTCAAACTGGAATTTGATGTTATATTCGGCATTATGGGCTTACCGAACATCAGTTAAGACTGCAACCGGTTTCTCACCTTTCCAACTCGTTTACGGGTTGGAGGCAGTCTTTTCCATCGAATGTCAAATTCCATCTCTGAAACTGGTAGTACAGTTACTGCCAGACACTTCTTCTCTTGAAGAATGGTTAGTACACCTCGAGCAACTTGATGAACAACGTCGTGATGCGGCACTGGCCAATGAAGCTCATAAAAATAAGGTTAAGTGTCAATATGATAGGTCTGTTCGTCCTCGGGTTTTCTCTAAGGGCGACCTTGTCCTGGTTTACGACCAAGATAAGGACCCCCTGGGGGTAGGAAAGTTCAAACCCATGTGGTTCGGACCCTTCATTCTTAAGGAGGTTTTAAAGAAGGGTGCTTATCGTTTGGTCGATTTTGAAGGGAATGCTTTGGCGGAGCCTAGAAATGGGCTCTACCTCAAGAAGTACTACTCATAGGGTCACTGTGGGTAACTTTTTGTAACATATGTATAGTCTTTGTGCTATTACTTTCTTTCATTTATTTTGAAAAACGTGTCATGGATGTGTCATTAATGTTATTTTTCGTCACTATGGCAGACGTCAAGTGAGTCCGAGGTGTTCATTGGGTATGCAGACAGTGCTAGTCGACACACGTGGAAACTTGCCTCCGCAGCTTGGGTAATCTTTACACCACAGGGTCAGTTGTTATCTTCTAGAGGGATATGCTTAGGTGACACCACAAACAATGTTACTGAGTATAGCACAGTTATTGAGTTGCTTCGTGATGCTTTATCATTGGGTATCTCTCGTCTCTGGGTCTATCTAGATGCTCAACTGGTTGTGTCGCAGCTAAATAGAATATACCGTGTGCACGATCCTACTTTACACCAACGATTCCTTAGGGTACGTCTCTTGGAACACAACTTTGATTATATTACATATTTTCATGTTCCTAGGAGTTTAAATCAAATCACGGATACTCTAGCTAATCACATTTTAGATTGGCATCTTGCTCACACATAAAAAAGATCATGATCAAACACATGTAAATACATTTTTGTACACAAAATCCATCAAGACACAGAAAAGAAATAAAAACCATATATATACATCATAAAATCCTCAGAGTACATAGATGGGCGCAAGTGCCTCAAAAAGTAGGAACCATAACGAGTCACTAGGGCTTATGCCCTCAAAAAATATATACATATGAGTGCTCGAGGCACATAAAAGTCTACAACATGCCGTTCAGGGCCTATGGGCCCTGTTATAATCATATATAACCCGACCCAAACGCCTAAACAATCGGACCCATGTCTGAGGTAACCCCACCATATGAGTCTGCATGGAGGGCGGCAAGTCCTCTATCTCTATCATGGGAACTGTGCGGGTGAGCTCAGTGAAGTTCCGCTCAATCCGCCCAAGAGCCCTCTCAGCCTCTCCTACTAGGCAGGCCCCTGCTACTGCTACTCCCCTAGCGGCGGCAGCTGCGGCCTCTAGCCGTGGGCGGCGCCTATTCCGTGCAAAATTGGCAGGCCGCACAGGTCCCACATCTGCACACAACACAATGTTCACCCATCAGAAACTCTGTTATCCAAAAACATGATATATATCTAAAAAAAGACATAAAAATTACATATGCAAACAAAAAAAAACTGTACAGGTGGAGACTTACCCATCTCCCCTTGCTCCTCGCCAGGTGGCATGGGTATAGCTGGATCTCTGGAAAAGTCAATCCCCGCGTATGGGTAGTCCTCGATGGTGGGGATCTACCGTGACAACCTAGCAAAGAAGTCATCGTTGAAGGCCTCCACGGTCCTTCCGCCACCCTGTCGCGGCAGTAATGCTGCCCATCTACATACTGCAGGGAAAGTCGCCAGATGTCCTCGTACTATCATCCGAGGACTGAAGCATGGAACTCTCTCAAAGAAAAATGAGCATAGGATAGTCTCGAACCTGAAATTCCTGTGTGTCCACTGAAGGCAATCTGTCAATTCCCTCTTCATGCTCTCTAGCAGTGTGGTACTCCAGTCATATATTTGTGCATTCATGCACTGAACTGCACAGTTCATCTGTGCGCGCGACGCCTGATGTACGGATGAAGAGCCGGTAATTCGCCCAATGAGCGATAAGATAGTCTGTAGAGTAAGGCTGGTGACACTGCCAACTAGTATCCAGGAAGTCCCCTGATTGGTCCCAGCCATGCAATATTCCGCTATCAACTCCGAGACTTTGCTCGGCCCCGCAGGAAACGTCTGCAAGTTAACGGGTTCCCCTCTCCTCGAGAGGCCCGTCAAAAAATAGATGTCCTCGGTGGTGGGCACCAAGGATTGCCCCTCTATCATGAAGGCCTCTGCATCAGGATGCCAATAGTCAACCAGGGCATTCAACAGCCTTGGTTGTGCGCGCATAAATGGACACAAGAAAAACTTCACCAAGCCACACTGTGTCAGCACGGCCATCACATTTGGATCTGCAGCTACTGCCTCATTGTCAGCCTCATGCTCCCTCTCTCTCCAATGAACATACATCCTGCAAAAATCACAAGGCAAAAGGAGAGTTTAGATCTTGCCAAACACTTTTTTCGTTGCGCGGGGGGTAACCCGCGAGCTGTCGAGGCGATAGTCGTGGGTACCCGCGCGCAGTTTTGACTCTGCGTGCGGGTACCCGCGGGCTGTCTCTGGACATCCCGCGGGTTACTAGGGCCGACCCCTTGGAGGGTGATGGCCACCCCCAAAACACACTCAAAAACATTAAATGACATATTGAAATGCAAGATGAGGGAGTTTGTACTTACTTGGTCCGAGCAGAAGTCCGTTTGGTCCACTGTAGCTCCCGGAATCATGATCTCTGGCAAAGGGTTTCTTTTGGCTCCAGAGTCAATTTCCAAATCAGCAATGGTGATAATGAGCTGCCAGCTTCTATTTATAGACTTTTGGGCCTCTTTTTGTCACCCTTTTGGCCCCTTTTATCAGTTTCTTTATACCA
>ML797057.1:88023-100952 GCA_009831015.1 Picea engelmannii
AGACTATTGACGAAAAAGGTACCCCAATGGAGTTTCCTTTTATGCTTTTTCAGACTCTCTAAACATGAAAAATCACCGAGCTTCCCTTCTCTGGGATCGTTAAACTTACATCGAAGGACGTTACCATTGTGTGTTCTATCAACTGCATTTGCATCCTTTACCCATCACCCTAGTAACAGTTTGCGTCTGCGTCTTAACACCTTTGGCCACTGGAGGATTTTCCCGAGTATCATTTCCTAGAACAACAGTCTTGTCCTTGTGCCTTGAGATTGTATGTTTGCTATACTCGTTCCTCCCTTGTAACGTAATATTCCTTTATTCTTTTTTCCAAATCAACAAAAAGAACAAAAAAATCAAATATACCCCAAAAAGAGGATGGGAAAAGTATTTTCTTTATTGGCAACATTATGAGTCGCCCTTGGATAAAGCACATCTATCTGTTTGATTTATCAGACTTTGGGATGTAGTACGACCTTAGGAAGCTTCGCTCGCTATCTTGAGTTGTGTCCTCCACCATTTGGTTACTCTTCCAAACATATGGAGAGTTTGTGTTGCCTCCTGCTTCGTAGACTTATGATTAATACATATGTTGCCTGAGTCTTATCACTTGTCGTGCTATTGTCCAAGGGAAGTTTGTTACTTAGCATGATTCGGCCCCTATGCAATATGTCTCTTGTCCGCGTACCCGACCATCCTGAACGTCCAATCAAGTCTTTGTTCGAAATCACTGAAGCCTTCAGTCCGATCATCAAGATTATCAAGTCCACAACCGACGAGCCATCGAAGACCTCTAGGTAGTGCAGTCGTACACTCATATTACACTCCTACCTGAGTTTAGAAGATTTTGAATTTGTTGCTCGAGCTCTGAAGTACGGCCATCAGGCCGAATCAGCTTCTGAGAGATGGATACTTTCTATGTATATCTTTCTGATTTCGAGATGTAGCTCCGCTGTGTATTATTCGTGGCTACTATTTATAGTTATTTGACATGGATCTACAGTGAATTTGATTGGTAGCCATGGTTCTAATTTATCCCGAGAATGGGTATGCCCGCCTCGGTGAGACATTTGATGTTTTTGCAGACGACACCTCTTGATTCCTGATTCCTGGGCTCACTCATTCAACATATCAGTACATATTGGTAAAGAATTAGTAATGTATGTCGGCCATCAGATTCTCTTCTGACCTCACACATTAGGGGGCATCTATTATAACCCTAAATTGCACTATTCATGCTTACCTGGCATCAGGCCAACTCATTGCCCTTCATTGCCAAAACCATGTTGAACAGACTCTTAAAAAACCTCTTAAAACAAGTAGCCCATGCCCTAACCTCTCACTGGGCGCGTTTGAACACTGGCAGGCCTTATACTGCACATGTTGGAACGTGGGCTGGCCCACTACAACAAGCGTTTACCTAACAAAGCAAAAAATCAGGAAAGTTGCCGACGGAACGAGAATCTTTTGGTTAGTTAACTGGAACTCCCCACCATGCATGGCCAAGAGTTCGTCTAAAACCCTAGCTCCTTCTAGCCTATAAAAGAAGGGGTAGGGGTACTATTCAAGGGAGGAAAATCATAGCAAAGAAACTCTGCCAAATTGCCGAATCTGTTTTGTCCCAACCCTTTAGCCTTTCCTCAAGCTTTAGGAGAATTCAAGCAAAGCAGTTGGAGGACAAAGAACAGGAGAAGCCTAGGATCAGGGTCGAGGAACGGTGTCCGATCTCTATAATCATTGTAGGTTGATTCATATGGAGATTAATGAAAAAGATACTTTTCCCGTCCCAAATACATGAGTCTTATCTACGTTATTTGATTTGTGTTTAATCTCTAACCCTCTAGTAGAACAATAGGATGCATGCGTAGTTTTGTCTTGATTGCAGGATCGCTTTTTGGAAGGAGCAGCAGAAGCAAGGAGATAAAGCTCATCGGAGGATCTACACAAACCGTCGATAAAAAGGTTAGTTGGTTCTTCCCATGTTTGCCTGTGAAAAGGGGTTTTAGGTTGGGGTAGAAGGTTAAAAGTTATTTCTGAAGGGTCATGATCTACATGCAAGTTTAAAGCCCTAGCTTGCTAGTCCATAGGGTAGAATAACCCCACAACACCCCCGGGGGCTCCCTGGTTGATAATTTAATAGAAATCAATTTAAGCAATTAAATTTCCCAACACATACCATCCTTCTTTTTGCCCCATATTTTC
Organism: Picea engelmannii; assembly: GCA_009831015.1. Taxonomy (NCBI): domain Eukaryota; kingdom Viridiplantae; phylum Streptophyta; class Pinopsida; order Pinales; family Pinaceae; genus Picea; species Picea engelmannii. The sequence goes on from ML797057.1 coordinate 90,223, forward strand.
ATAAAGGTATCATGAAATGCTTTCCACGTCTTAATATTTTTATCATAGAGGTTATCATACCACTTTATTTCATTTTAAACTAGAGAGGAAGAAAAGAGCTTCATGACTACATCGACAACGTCATTATTAAGCAAATGATTTTGAAAACATGCATAAAAAGTATCTATATACTCCTCAATAGAGATAACATTATTACCAGGCAATTTGGGAAACCATTTATCAAACTTGTCAGGCATAGCATGAGGGTACCCTTGGATCCTAATTCTTGAACATACCTAAAGGATTGAAGGCATTGCTAACCCATAATTGTAAAGTCATTGGAGAGAAAGGAAGTATTTTACCAAATACAAACTTTACTACAAGATAATTATGAGGAGGTCTCCTCTTGTCGACCTTGGTAGGATTAGAAATCCTTCTATTAGGTCCTTGATTAATTTTTTCAACACTTGGGCTCTGTGGAGTTGCCATATTATCTTGTTAGACAAGGCTCATAAATGTGTGCATAACGTAGAGGGATTCTTCCCTCAATGGAGTCTCCAGGTAATCTGTCTAAGTAAGGATTTGATGCAAGCTCACCAAAATAGTGTTGAATCATAGACTTCATATTTCTAATAAGAACGACTCAATTCTCCCCAACAATGGCACCAAAATGTTATCACACAATCTAGCACTTGTGCAAAGCCTTCACAATATGCAAGACAATTATAACATATGGAAGTACTTTCCATTGTCACATTAGCAATTACTTTCCTCATTTTAGTGAAGGATAGGATCCGACACAAGGAAGGATTCCCTAGGAACCTCAAGGAATCCTATAGCAATATTGGATCAAGTCTACGACCTCCTATATTGGTCACTCAATTATACCACCACTAGGGTCAATGGTAATCAAGGAAATAACAAGGTGGCTTAATGAAATAGCTTTCATATTTGCAAGTATGAAGTATCTTTGAACAATAATGATATTAACCAAGTCAAAACAAGTCAAGGAAACTCCCTAAACACCACAAATCAAGAATAAAGCTACATGTGTTATAAAACCTGTGATTAATATGATTACTTCAACAATATGACAAGTTACAATAGAAGAAATATAACATACCCTAAAACAAGTAATTATGCAATGAAAGAGTGTTGAAAATGATAGCTATAACTAGGGTTATATATGACAAATGTTGTTGAAATGCAAAATGGCATGAAAAAACCTCAAAACACTCAAGACATCAAGCCTTATTTGGCTGAAAATTACAACAATAATGAAATAAATGATGTCAAGGAATATTCTAAAGTGAAGGATGCCACAAACCCTAGACGTTAGGCTATAAATGGTTGAAAATTGAAGAGGGATTGCAATAAAACCTAAATTAACTGTAAGATGTCAAAGTAGGAAGGGAATTAGGGTTTAAGGTCACTTGCAAGAGAAAAAAGGCTAGTGTTTTCTAGATTCCTTGGGCATATGGAGTCAAATATATATATTTCTTGGAGAGAAAATGTAGGGAGAAGACCTAAGAACTAAATCCTAGGGTAGTCCACTACAAACCTCATGTATTAATTCTTTATAAGAGTGAATCAAGGTGGTCCACTACAAACCCTAAGAGGTCGTATTATGTCTTCTAGAAAACTTTAGCAAGAGATTAAATGGATTTTGGTTAAAATCCTAGAATAGTCCACTACAAACCCTAGAATTTTAGCCTATAAGAATGAGATTAGGGTATTCCACTACAAACCCTATAGATATCCTTATTTCCTTTAACAAGATTTAAATAAATTATAAAAATGGAAGGTGGTCCACTACAAACCTTCCTAGGGTTTCAAGACAAGGTTTATTCAAGAAAATACAAGATAGCATGCAATTATCACCACTTTGATAAAACATTCACTTAATACATCAAGAAATAAACCATCAAAGACTTGAAAAGATAACTTACTAAGCAAATCAACGAGCATCCATGAAACCCTAACCATGAAATCATCTATAAAACTTGAAACGTATCCACAAGATCATCTCCAAAACAAAGTGGATTAGTCATCCATAGAAAAAAAAGAGAGATAAAAGAGAAGTGTAGTGATGATTCTCCATAAGATGTTTTATGATTTAAAAAATGGAGTGCTCCTTCTATATATATGAGGTAACCAAGCATTATATCCTCCTAATAATACCCTACAAAATATAAATCCATGATACAAGGTGGATAGGTCTTAGGCTGACCCCCAAGAGTGCCTCCAAAATGAAAATATGATGCTAAAACATAAAAATGTCCTAGTAAAATGCCACATATGTGAGTGTAAAGCTCCCAAAGAGGGTAATTTCATCTCCTCAAGGGTTAAAAAATATCCAAAATTCACATCCATCCCAAAAAGGTGCAAAGCATAATCAAAGGTCATGTATGCTCATCAATAGGGTCACATATAATCATCAACAAGGTGCCAAGTCATCGCCCATGTGCTAGGTCAACTCAATAAAAAGTCATATCACTCCCAGCATGATGGCATCCTCTAGATATACAATGTCCTAGGTGAAAATTCCATGTCATTAAGGATGAGGACCCCATCGTCCTCCCAAAGGAGTATATCACCATCATCACATGCCACATCATCAATATAATCCATAACATCCTCAAAAGGTGCATCATGTCATCAGGGGTTCCATGTGGCATGTATATCTACATGTGAAATTTCTTGCCCTATCAATGCAACATCCCAAGTCTAGGACATGTCGGGAGATGTGAAAGGGCATGCTAAGTCATCAAGTAGCTCAATGATCATCATCAAGGACCCAACATCCTCCCTACAATGTCCAAAGTCCAAGGTAGAAGCACCCAACGTCCTCCATAGGACCATCTCCAGGTGTGTGACATCATCAAGCAAGGGTTCATAGAATCGGTTAAGCCCAAACATTATGGATACAAGATCTATTGGAATCAGAAAATGTAAGCCACAATTTAATAAAAAATCCATGTAAGCAATTCACATTAGGTATTTTCTTCAAACTTCACACTAGCTTAAGAATTTATGAAAATTTTCAGTTTTTGGTATGGGAGGACCATCACGAGACCCTATTAAGTGTGTAGGTACCCAAGTAGAGGAGTAGTTCCATAGAAACCCAACAAAGTGTAAGTATAAGTGAATGATATGACATGGGGTTTACTTCATGTTCATGGTGTCATTAACATGCAAGGCCACGTGTGGTTTCATCTCCATGGGTGCCTTTGTAGAGGGGTTGCTTGGTGCTTTGAGTTACCCTTTCCTCGAAACTATTTCTTTCCAAATCCATATTATTTCCTTTTGATATTCGTTTATTTATTTGAAAGACCCTTTTTAGGTTTATGCATATATTTTTACTAGGATTCAATTAAGTATTTTTAATAAGATATACATTTAGTGCATTAGGACTTGGGGTGATGGCCTCATAGCAAGGGTTTAGAGCCCAAGTTGATCTTTGACTTTTGATTTATCATTTTTCATTCCATTTCATTTTCCATTCTTTTACCATGTGCATCAACCTCGGGAATTCAAGCCCCTTCTTCTCATAGGAGGATGAAGCTATGGACCTTTTTGGAGTACATTTAATAACCATTTCCAAAAGGTAGGATAATGGAAGGAATATAGATGTAATGTGTTAAGTAGGGAAGGGAATGGTACTTTACCCCTATTTAGGCATCCCAATAGTACACATGTTCCTCAAGTGTGACAACACTTGACTAGGATACATATGATGGTCACCAAGGTGAAACAAGACAAAAAGCATAACTTACAAGCATCATGATCCATTATCTGACTTCAATCCATGATACTCACCTAAATTCCTAATGCATTAAATGTAACACTTTGTATGAAACAATGGCTAATGCACCTCATGTGTGTTGGACCACCATCATTTAATGAACCATGATGATAAAGTGAATGGTGATCGGAGGGGTTGTTGTTTGCATAAAATGATGTTCATCATCTTTGGTATCATTGTCTGCAATCTGGATCATGGAGAATGATCCCCTATGGTTACCCCTAGGTGATATGTGGTAACAAATCCTATGCTTTGGTCCATGGTATTAAGGATATTTTATGGTTTTGCACATGGTTTCACCTCATAGAACATGTGATGGTTATATTGGAGAGAGTGCCCCACGTTTTTTTCCTATTTTGAGAAAGTAATTGGTTTATATTAATGAGATGGAAATATTTTTATGTAGTGTTCCACATTTCACATCCTCCTATATCATCTATCCCCCCCTCCAACAATTATTTTTGTTGAATTTCCATCGATCTTTTCTTTGATAGAGGAGTTCCCTTAGTGTTGGGATTTTTTTTATCACATGGTGGATTCTCTAGGTTGTTGACTCCTTCATCCTATGTGTTGCTTTCCTTGATTATTGATGCCACTTTTATTAAGGAGGATAAAAAAATATTATTACATGCATATCTAGAGCACCTTCCCTCTTTGAGGCTTGGGTGGTTATATTAGAAAATATTTCTAAGAGAAATTTAGTTGTTTTTTATATCTTTATCTTGTGTTTGATAGTTTACTCCTTAAACAAGGGGAACACTCTCTTTCACACTTATCCATAAAAAAATTTGAGGGTTCATTAGTAGGTTGACTTGTTTGAAATGGATACATTTTTCATTTCACACATTTAAACCCTAATATTTTATTATTATTGTGGAGTGTTTTGTCTTGGAGACCCTTTATGTAATATTTTAGTGTTTTCATAGAAGAAAAACATGCATCTAGTGGAACTAACTTATATTTTACTCATGAGGGTTTAAGGCTCATCTCTATTTAAAGAAAATCACCCTCATGGTAATGCTTGTTGAAGTATTGAGAAATAACTATATTGGATAAGTTTATTGAGTATCTATTGAAGGCAAATTTGTTTCAAAGGTGTTCTTCCATTGTCGTTCTTCATTATACATCTATATGGTTATTTTTGTTTGTTGGAAAATACACCTAGTATCTACTACAAAAGGATTTGATCAAAAGACATAATATGCTATAAAAGGGGGTCAACGATTAAGGGTTTTTTGCTATAATTTTTCTAATACATTATTTAGTTTGATGTTGTTATTTCACTAAAAAATAGGGCATAATTCCTTGATATTAGAAAAAACATCCTTTTGTTTGTCATGCATACAAATTTGAGGAGCACCTTTCTAAGGGCCCTCTTAGTACATTTTATATAGATCTTAAACAAAAATCATAATTATGTATTTGCATGTTGAAACAAATTTATCTATAATCATAACTCATACATTTCCGGACCCTCTAAAACATATTTGACTCCATTTACCCTAACTAGATATTTGGCACTAGTCTTCCTCTCAACCACTGGAAATATAAATGAAAAAACCTCTTCAATTTTTTGTTTAGTAAATATGAAATAAACTTCAACTTCATACCATAAACCATATTTTCTTATCTATGGATTTCCCCCTTGTGCTGGAGGAGAGCTATCCTAAAGAGACTGAAAATACTGTGTGGCATTGGGTAATCCTTCTACAATGCCACTTTTCACTTGTTTTTTAGGGCTTTACCACTCAAAGTGATGGTTTTGGAGGAAACACATACCACTAAAATCGTGGCTCAAACATCAAAGGTAGTCAGTAAAGGTCAAAGGAAAGGGAATAATGTCAATGTTGTTGGGCCCCTCCTCCAAGTTTGTTTATCATTGCTATTGCTCCATTTGTTGCAAGTGTTTTCTTAACAATATAACAATATCAAGAACAAAAATATTTTCAATATTTAATTCAAGAGAAAATACTACTAAGTTTAGGACTAGTTATTGGGCCTTAAGTGTGGACTTAGAGCATGTAAATCGGTGATTGCTACACAACGAAAAAATATGTCAAGAGAGGATAATATTAACTTAGTGAGAGTGGAAAAAGTGAGTAGGACGCACAATGATGAAAATCCTGTTCCACTATTGAGGAAGACATCTAGCATAAGTGGGAGTGGGAACATAATTCATCTAGCAAGAAAGAGGTCAAGTCCTAATCGTGGTCCAATGGGAAAGATATTTCAAAAAGAGTAGCAAGAGGAGATGTACTGAGCTCTGGTTGAAGGGGCTCTAACTGGCTATGTGCCTCCCAATTAGAGAATCTTAGAACCACATTGTTGATTAAGGAAAAGAAGGAAGTGGATAAAGTCCTAGCATCTATTAAATAATCATGTCCCTCATCTAGTGTTAACATTGTTTCTGATGGATGGGTGGATGCATCACACCATCCACTAATCAATTTCATGATGTCATGTGATAATGGACTGGTCTTCTTGAAAGCAATGGATGCTCTTGGAAAATACAAGGATGCACAATATATGGGTGAGTTGTTCATAAAATTCATTAAATATGTATGTTTATTATTGTTTACAAATTATTATAGGTAATGCCTTTTTTTCCAAGGTTGAATGCATGATTATGGAAACAAAATATCCACAGATGTTTTGGACACCTTGCATTGTTCATTCTATGGATTTAGCCTATAAATCTATTTTTTTTTATGTGACATGGATTCCAATTCGCATTAATGATTCATATCATATCTACAATTTTGTTCAAACCATAAAAACACCCTCCTAACTATAAAGAGCACACAAGCTCATCATCGTTGAATATTGCAGATACTTGGTTTTCCTCCCCATTCATCATGCTTAATGTTGGAGATACTTCAAACACACCTAGGATTTATTTTTCCTAAGGTTTTCCCTATGTTTATTATTCGTTATTCATTCTCTTATAGTTTAGGGAGAATATTCCTTTTCCTACATTCTAGGACAATATTCTCTTCAGTTCACACTTCAGTTTGATTAGTTGAGTGGAGTCTAGATGCCACATTGGTATCATCACCAGATAATGAAAATTTTCCTTGGGATTATCACTAGACTAGTGCATTACTCATGATTCCCTAATCTCCTCCTCACTTTACTTTGTTTTAGTCAGCTAACTGAAGACTGAGAAACTAATTAACTTAGACTAGGTGGCAGTTCACTCTCGTAACTGCCTGAGAGACTAGACTAGGTGGAAGTTTACTCTCGTAACTACCGGTGTGTGTCCAAATCACTCTAGACTAGCACTATGATGCATTGGATTATATTCCAGTGTGCATTAGTTGAGTTATACATAGTATATTATGTGTAAATTATCATTCATTCATTTGGTTAATAGAATTCTTCCAGTCTTTCTCTCATGTTTCTTTCTTTTCTCATTTATATGCAAACTGTGTATGTATTTTTGCTAGATAGATATTATATATGTAGGTTCATCCACATTTACATGGTATCAGAGCCGACAGATTTCTAGGAAGAAGACACACCAGATTCTTTTTGCAGGTACAAAATATTGAAGACAACGGAAAAATGGAATTTCCAAAAGAATTCATTATTACACCATACAATTTGTTTGCATGGAAGGAGAAGATGATAGTGAATATTTGAATCAATGGATTATACAAGTTAACCATGAACACATAGACTGAACCAACATCAGCCATAGAAAAATCCAAGTATCTGAATCAAATGGATGAAGCGTTTGGAACTATTTGCAGTTTCGTTTCTCCTGAACTCCTCTTCCAGATATCCTCATGTAAAACCTCCAATGAAGCTTGGACCACCATGGAAGGGATTTTTTGAAAATAGGATGATATGAGGGGACACATGCTCGAGGTGGAATTGCTCACTTTGGATCCAAAAATCTTTGACAATCTCCAATATTTCTTTATCAAATATAAGGATTTTTTGTTGCAACTCAAGGCTTGCGGGGTTGATAAATCTAAGGAGGAAAACATGGTTCTTACCATTATCTCCAAACTTGGTCTGGAATACTTAGTATTTTATCCACATTTCATTCATTTAGGCTCGCCTCTGGAGCCACCTGGATGATGCCCTATCTTAAGGTATTTATTGAGTCTCTAACATAAGAGCAGAACAAGCTCATCAATATGGGAAAAATCAAAGGCCCAAAGGCACATGCACTTACTATGCAAGATGGTAGCGGTCATCAAAATCAGAAATATAAATACAAAGACAAAAGGAAATAACATGCAAATACAAAAAAGGAAGGGTACTCAAAACCCTTCAACGATGCCTCCATATCCAAAGGTGGAAAGGGAAGAAAAGGGGAGAAATGCACTTACTGCCATAAAGGATTCCATCCAAAATCTGCATGTATTCAGAAACAGATAGATTAAATGGCCCAAATACTTAAAAAAAACAACCTTGGAGATCGCATCTCCAAGGGTGCCTAGAAGAAGAAGCCATAAGATTAGAATCCCAAGAAAGTAAATTCTATCCATGCTTTGATTTCCATCAACTCCTCTCTCGATGCTTGGATTGTAGATTCAGGAGCATCACACCACATGGCAACCAAAAAAGAAGTCTAATATTCATTGGATGCATGCAAAGGTCCTCCTATTCTAATGGGGGGAAACTCTCCAGTTAAGGTCACCAACAAAGGAATAACTGAACTCACAAACAGAAGCTTCGAGAATGTGCTTCATGTTCCCAAACTTTATTTCAATATTCTATCCATGTATCAGATGAAAAACTATGGAATTGGGAAGATATTTATATTCACTCATGATGTTGTGGATATATATGACATGCAAATCAATTCCAAGGTTTCTACCGGTGAGGTAAAGCATCAATCCAGACTCTACACATTTTCTGAATTTATTGAACCAGATTCTGCATTACTTCTTACCCATGTTGATGAAAGAAGTAGGATATGGCATGAAAGGTTCGGTCATTTAATTTATATATATATGAAATATATTAGCAAGCAAGGAATAGTCGATGGTCTTCATGACATCCACTTCTCCAAAGGAATTTGTGAGGGATGTGTTCTTGGAAAACACCCTCAAGAGAAATTCGACAAAGGAAAGACTCATAAGGCTTCCTTTCCTTTAGATCTGATCCATAGTGATATAATGGGACCTTTTTCACATCCATCAATCAGTAAATCAAGGTACATGTTCATTTTTGTTGATGATTTCTCACGCTTCACATGGATTTTCTTTCTCATGCAAAAATCAAAGGTCTTTCAATACCTCAAAGATTTCAAATCCCTTGTTGAGACACAGTCGGGAAAGATGATAAAAGTCCTATGAATAGATAATGAGGGAGAGTATGCCAACCATGAGATACAAAATATTTTTCATGAGGCCAGGATTCAGTCGCATCACATGGTTCCTTATACTACGCGGCAAAATGGAGTCGCTAAGTGGAAAAATAGATCTCTAAAAGAGATGGCATCTTGCATGCTACATGCAAAGTCACTTCCACGAAAATTATGGGATTTAGAACTTAATTATGCAACCTACATATAAAACATATCTCCCCATAGATCTGTCAAGGATAAGACTCCCTACAAGGCTTGGAGTGGCCTCAAACCGGAAGTGACCCACTTCCATATATTTGGTTTTCATGCATTGGCCAAGATTCCCTCTGAGAAGAGGAAGGAACTTGATCCACAGAGAAAAGAGTGTATCTTTGTTGGATACTCCAATGGTGTGAAGGGATACAGACTCATTGATCTTTCCTCGGACTGTATCATCATTGAGCGTAGTGCCCAATTCGAGAAAAGTATCTCGCATGTACCTCAACAACTACATGCAGACACTTTTGTTCCTCCACCTGTCAGAGATGATGAGCATGCACATGCCGACTCTTCTTCAGATGAGAGTTATGATTCATAGGATTCAAATTATTCAAATACCGAGTCAGTATAGTTAGATGCATATTCAGTTCATGCAGATGTAGTTACAAAGATAGAGCTATATTTGAGGCCCAAGTGGGCCAAGACTACTCTTCAGGATGTAGGAGATATTGTTGGGGATCCAGATGATACCGGGAGGACTCAATCTGATTTCTAGGAGCCTCCTATTTCACTCACCACCACTGAAATGATGCCACCCAGGTATCTTTTCTTGGTTCAATCTTCATATCCATAGACCTATGGAAAGGCTACTCGAAATACATTTTGGGAATCCACCATGAAAGAGGACTACAACTCCCTCCTCGAGAACCAAACTTGGGATTTGGTTCCCCTTCCTTCAGGAAGGAAACTTATCAGGTGCATATGGGTCTACTGGACCAAGAGCACAATGGATGAACAGGTTAGCAGATACAAAGACATGCTAGTTTCCAAAGGCTTTCAGCAAGTGCACGGTATTGAATATGATGAGACCTTCACTCCAGTAGAAAATATGGATTCCATACGTTTGGCACTTACCATTGCGACAACGAAAGGATGGGAAGTCCATCAGATGGATGTGAAGAATGAATTTATTCACAGATATATCTCTGAGGAGATATATATGGAGTATCCCCATGGATTTGTGCAGGATTCATCTTTGGTCTATCAATTAAAGAAGTTCCTTTATGGCCTCAAGCAGGACCCAAGGGCATGGAATGACAAGATGGACTCCTATCTGTTTTCACAGAAATTCGTACGTTGTAAGTCAGACCTAAATGTTTACATGCTCAGGAAAATTGATTCACATGCACTACATATGAGACTTAGTACATGAGGGGATCATCGACCTACAGTTCTTTCCTTCAATAGAACAGACTCCAGACAACTTCACCAAGACCTTCATTGTTAAGCCCTAATATTGGCTCATTACCCCTTAATTGGGGCATATTAGATTAGTAATGTTATTTTATTTATGTTGTCTTTATTCCATTAGTTGTAATTATACCTCCTAGTCTCCTATATATACCAAGGAGACATTTTCATTTG
>ML797057.1:107197-123125 GCA_009831015.1 Picea engelmannii
ATATATATATAACCACTTACAAGATAAAGTATGAAATTAAGACCTCTTAATATACTAAACAACAATAATTGCTAATGGTTTTTTCAAATTTGTAGCAGTGTACCAGCCTTATAACAACAATATGAATTTGCATCAACAACAATAATATTAGCTCAGAGTTTCAACAATTGACCATAAAAATTAAGCATGCATCACATAGAAAATGATCCAATTGTTTGAGAGAAATTATGAGTAAGTTAGACCACCTTTAAATTAACATGTGCATCAAATAAAGGTGTTATCATGTGGTTGTAGAAACTTTCTTATAAAAGAAACAAGTTTTATTAACAAGTTTGCCAAAGTTAGTGTTAGTAGAGTTAGTAGAGATCTTAAGAGAGTAAAAGAGATATTTTAGAGAACACTTTCATCACAAGAATTCTTTAGATATTGGTGCCTTAGGGATATGGAGTCTTTACAACAACAAATGCAACAACGCTTAAAGATTGAACTAGTCGAAACTAAGAGGTAGGGTTTAAACTCTAATGTGATAGCACATTAAGGACTTAGGGTTTAAACCTCGAAGAGAAATATTGGTAGAGTGAAAGCGTTTGGGCTCTAACATCGTTTCTCCCTTCTTAATTCTTCAACTAGATCAAATATCAAATGTCTAGGGATAAAATCCTAAAGTTCTAGCACTTTAGGGCTTTAGGATGCTAATCTAGCAAGAATGATTCACCGGTTTTGGACTAAATTAACCTTGTGAGAGGAGGAAGTACTTATTCTCCTCTGTTAGGGCTTCACCAAACAAAACATCTAGCACAAAGTAGAAAAATTCACCATGAAAGATAATAGCATAAAGATACATTGCAAAATAATCACTTACTTTAGCCAAGATATCAAGAGACAAAACCCTAATTGCATAAAACTGACTCCAAAATCATCAAACCATTCATAAGTGATCCTCTTCAAGTATAGCACACTAGATAGAAGAAGAAGAATATTCCTTTAGGGATAAAATTTTAGAAGTGCAACTCACGAATGTGAGGAAAATGTGATGATAAAATGAAATGTGAGGGTGTGATTTTTATATGAGGCCACCCTAATATAATTTTTCCACATAATTTGTCAATGACATAAAATAAGTGGGGTCGACCCCTTGATTTTCCTCTACATAATCCCAAAAATAAAGTATACATGAAATAAAACCCTAAAAGGGTGACATCAATCCCTAGAAGGGTGACATAATTCTCAATGTGATGACATCAAGGATTTAGGAGTGAAATGTTAGGCCTCCCAAGGCCATGTGGCATGCTCCAATGTGAAAGGGTGTGTCTCCTCACCCAAAACCATGTAAAATCACCTTTGGAACCACACAATCCATCAAACCCTAGCCCCAAAGGTGATGTCAAGGCTATAGGGTGACATCATAGGCCTCCAGAGGCCACCTCCAAGTTTAAGAGGAATGTAATCGCATCCCCAAGTGATGTCAAGGTGTCTACAAAGGAAACATCCTTCATCCTCTTTTCACAAAATATCTTGGGCGCTCTGCCCAATTTGTGGGATTCTATCCCATCTGAGTGGAAAAATGACCAGAACTTATCAAACCAAGAATATTTTTCCATCATCCAAGGTCCTGAGAATCTGAGATCCATTGTATGAGGGTAGTGAGTCACTGGGTGACCCACTACTCTCCATCACACATGCCAAAGTCTTTCAATATGACACAATGTCCTAGGTACAAGCCCAGGGCATCCCTCAAGAACCATGTCATGGGCATCCAAAACAAGACAAAGTATAAGACATGGTTAGCCAAAGTTCATAAGAAATATTAGTCCTTAAATCATACAAACTAATATGAAACTTAATATATAAACCATGTAAGATAATTTACCTCAGTATCCCCTTCAAGCATCACACTAACCCAGGACCCCATGTAAGTTACCAAGTTTAAGTATGGGAGGGTCGTCATCCAACCCTATTAGGTGTGCCACCTAGATAGGAAATAAAATAACCCAAGTAGAGGGATATGTCCCAAAAGTGACAAGGGAAATTAAAAACCCACCAAGAGTAAGTTTGAAAATGATATGGTTTAGGGCTTACTTCATGGCCTTTGGTGTCATTATTCCATCTCTATGAGAACCTTTGTGGAGGGTATTTTTTCTCTTGAGTTACCCAATATTTGCGTGCCACCGTTTTCCAAACGCCTTTTTTCCTTTTTCTAGTCCATTCTTTCATTTATAATTTGCAAATTTGAGGGTCCCCCTTTATGGGTTTCCAAGCTTTAACATTACTTTTTTAGGACTGGGTGAGCACTAAATGAGTAGAGCTCAAGTTGGATCAGATTTTGGTGGTTCTACTTCACTATGTTCACTTTATTTTCTAGCATCATTTTCTCATTCTTTTATAGAAGTTGTGGAACAACCTCTAGGCCTTCATCCCCTCTTCTCATTAAAGAATGGACCATAGTTGAAGTTTAGTATAATATGAGAGGATTCAGGATGGAAAATTTCAAGTATGATAAGGAGTAGAATGTTACCCTTGGGAGGCCCCCCCAGTATTACCCCTTTTCCCTAGGTAGTGATAACACAAGACTAGGGCACAAAAGTTGACCACCAAGGTGAAACAAAGAAACTGACACAATTTCCTAAACCAATGATATATTATACAACTTCAACCAAATATCCTCATCCACATGCCCGAAAAATTAAGTACAACACTTTTCACGAAATAATGACTAACATACCTCATGGTGACAATATCTTACCATCTCCCATACTCTGGGTTGCAAGAATGTGATGAGCCTTGGTTGATCTGTGCTAGGAGGAAAATGAGGGGGGTTGTTGGGTTTCCATCTGTGGAGTGTTGGAAGGTTTATAGCAGAGTGTGTTTTTCATTGATGGCCAGAACAACATCGACGACAATATTCTTACAGGAAAGAAAAGCAATAATGAGGAAAGTAGTAATGATGGAAAACAAGGAAAGCATAAGTTCAGGAGAAGAAGTGAACAGTATGAAAATCAAAGCTCAGGAGGAATAGCGTGAGTATGCAGAGATAGCACTTTACGCTTTCCAAAAGTGCAGCTGAGGTCCAAGAGAAGGACTCGCAGTAGGAGCAAAGGTCGAGACCTTTGAAAACATAGAAAACCTCAGTCGTTGATGTAGGAAGGTGAGATTTGGTCCACAGACTTGAGAGGACATGTCTGAACCATCCGTTCAATAGCACCCTCAATATCATGATATCGACGGTCGTGCTCCATTGTGAGGCCAAAACATGCTCGAGTATTAATTTTTCGTGATCGGGCCGCAATTGAAACCATAGTTTAGGAGAAAGGATGCTTGGAGGCTCGTGTGAATTGCAGGGAGAAAATCAGGTTTCCCTCAAACCGCCTATGGACGCACCCGTAATTGCGTGGTCATATGAAACTCATAGCCCAAGGTCATATCATGAAACGAAGCCAATGCTCACTCGACAAAAATCGAGAAGAGCCTTTTGAATAGGAGGTTGGTCACTGTCGATGGTCACATGAAAGGAAGGGGCTCAACAAGAAACTCTAGCACCCACTGTGAAGTTTTCTTAGGAAGAGAAAAGGCCCTAAAGGGATGAGCACATGGATGCTCTCTCTGTAACTGCCAAGACAGACTGATTGTAACTACAGAAAATGATTGATTGCATCTGTCGAAGAATTCAAATAATATCAGGGTGATTGTCGGAGGAGCCAAAGTGTCTCGAGGTAACTGCCAGTGGAATGAAGTCTCATCATAGAGACAATTGACAAATGGAAAAGTGTCGAAGTATGTAACTGCAACAGAGAGGATAAGCTCGACTATGACAGAGAAGACAAAGACTCGCACTGCCAGAGAAGGCAAAGAATCTCAGGATAAGCCACTGATGACGAACAAACTCAGGATAACCGCCAAAGAAGATGATGAGTTGCGTGGAAGATCTGGAAGAGGACCTGGCATGGTAAATATACACAGAACAAAGAATATATGGTTGTTGATGTTGAGTGTGATTCATGTGAGTAGAAGCAAGCTGTGTGTAGTAGCTGAAATGCATAGAAGAGGCATAGCACATATAGTGAACATGGCGCACAAATCATAAAAGGAAGAAGATGAAAAAGCGTAATAGATGCGAGCAGAGATACACTGATGCAAGCAGAGAAGAGCAGTGTATAAGAATAGTGATGAGACTGGTAAGCCATAGATAAATGTTGTATCACTGTGATAAATTCAAGTAACGAAAAGATTTATATTTCAGAGTGGTAGGGAGGTGCTAGGGAGGATTGGTGTCCTCAAAGTTTCAAGTGGGTTCTTGAACAAAGGGAGTTGTATCTTCCATCTGGTTGCAGCCAGAAAAAACCAAGGTGTCAGTGTGGTGCAAGGGAGAACTATTGTTCTCTATTATACAGGTTGGTGCTTGTGTAACTAGAAGTTGGTGCTTCCATCCAGTTGGTGTTGGAATACTCAGGGAGTTGGTGCTTCCTTCTAGTGGGTGCTAGAGAAACCAGGGAGTTGGTGATTCCTTCTAGTGGGTTCTAGAGAAACTAGAGAGTTGGTGCTCTCAGCAAGTTGTTGCTTGTAAAAAAAAGGTTGTAGCCTCAGGAGGAGTTGGATCTCATAAGAATGATAATGTATAGACAATAAAGATTACATATCATATCAAGAAGAAGAGATTTTTCCCTTTATGGGTTTCCTCAGGAAATATCTATCTCTGTATATTTCATGTGTGTGATTGATGTTGAATACTCTATTGCTTACCTCCCTGCATTATTTTGATTTTCATTGAGTGTTTTGTAAAGAGTTTAAAATAGGCATAATTGTTTAAGCACAGTAACAACTGATCCAACCCCCCCCCTCTCAGTTTTCCAACAATTGGTATCAGAGTGGGTTCCTTTTATCTAAGGGTAGATCCTAGAGCTTAAACATGACTAGCCATGAAGGAATCTCAACCAATAAGGCCCCCATGTTCAATGGAACAGATTTATCCTTCTGGAAATTTACGATGAAAACCTACATAATGGCTTTAGGTGCAGATGTCTGGGATGTGGTAGAGATTGTTTATGTAAATCCAGTTGTACTAACTAATAAGGATGACAAGCTATAATTTAGCTTCAATGCTAAGGCTATGAATGTTATTATGAGTGGGCTTGTAGAAGAAAAATTCGTAAAAGTTACACACTTAGAATCTACCAAAGCAATGTGGGACAAACTCATTAGCAGTTATGAAGGTAATGAGAAGGTAAAGGATGCCAAGATTCAAACCTACAGATTACAGTTTGAAAAACTAAAGATGAATGAGGATGAGACAGTTAATAAAGTTTTCTTAAGAGTTGAGGAACTAGTAAATGCAATGAAATCACTTGGTGAAAAAATTGAGGAAGCCTCTTTAGTTCAAAAAATTTTGAGATCTTTGCCAAATAGATTCAACCCAAAGGTCTCTACTATAGAATAACTTAATGATCTAAAAGATTTTTCTTTTTATCAACTTCTAGGAACGTTGACTGTATATGAAATGAGGATAGGTAAAGATAAATCCACCACTAGAGAAGCTTCTTTTAAAGAAGATAAGAATGAGGAATATGAGCCTGATGAAATTGAAGAAAAAATTGTAAGAAGACTAAAGAAAGGATCAGGAAAGTATCAAGGCAATTTTCCCTTCAAATGTTTTAACTGTGGAAAGATAGGTCACTTTTCATCTAAGTTTCCACACAAAAAGAAGGACCAGAACTTTGAAGGTGAAGAGAATTACAAACCCAAAAGATTTGATAAAAAGAAAAGTTTATGTGTCAACAATGATGACTCTTCAGAAGACACAAATAGTGACTCTTCCTTTGAAGATAAGGTAAATGACTTTGTGCTTATGGCCAAAGAGGATTACGATAATAAAAGCACTTGAAGTGATGTTAATGATGAAGAAGTTGTGGTTGACTTGGAAGGAGAGCGGATCAACACTTTGGAAGAGATTCACAGACTCAGTCTTAAGAAGAGAAAGAAAAAAAAATTGCTAATACAATTCGAGAAAGGAAGTAAAAAACCTAATGAATACTTTTCCCTCCTAAAAGTGGAATTAGAAGAGGCAAAGAAAATTGAAGACATTCTGAAACAACAGTTATCAGAAAAGAAGGCAAGATGTGAAGCTCTGGAATAAGAAGTAGTGAAAACTAGGAAAGAGTTGGAGAAATTTCAAGCCTTGTATCACCAGAATCTATCAAGCATCAAAGCCTCTGAAGGATTAGCCACCATTCTGAATCAACAAAGGAATCCAAAGTTGAAAATTGGTTTGCGTTATGAAGACGGATCAAGCAGTGGTCAGCCAAACAACAAATAATCCATCAAGTTTGTCAAATCTACAACCTATGACAACAACAAACCTGCAGACACAAAGAAAGATAATCAGTTGTCAAGGAGGAGTAAAGGAAAAGGTACCAAAACTGAATCTCTAGATCAAATAATTAATACACCCTCTGCTCAAGGAAATCATCAGCATGGAAAAAATCGACCTACTCAAAGAAGACAACCATTTTCGAGGTACAAAGATGTTTTCTATGGATATTGTTTCTAATGTTCTAACTTTGGCCACAAAGATGTAAATTGTTCCTTAACATTTAGACATGAGCAATCAAGACACCCAAGGAATAAATATCTTCCACAACAAAGTATGAGACAACCAAGTAACAAACAACCACAGATTGCAAATTGTCAAATGAAGTTTAGAGACATGCAACTGAGGAGGTCAAGAAATAATAAATAGTCAATGAGTAGACAACATTGCAACAATCACTTTGACCTATTGAAAAATGAGGTTGAATGCTATAACTGTCATAACTTCAACCACAAAGCTGCAAAATGCCATATGAATAATTAAAAGCAGATCTAAGGATAACGCTCTTTGCTAGAAGTGCCAGCACATGGAAAAAGAAAGATAGTGAAAAATGTGGTCTAGTACTTTCAACTCAAAAAAAAAAGGACTCCTAGAATATAGACAGTGGATGTTCCAAGCACATGACTGGAGACAAGGATAAGCTTTTGTCTATGAGTAAAAGAAAAACAAGAAATGCGACCTTTGAAGAAGATTGTAAGGTAAAAAATGTAAACTCAGGACAAGTGATGGCTAAAGGCATAAGGACAGATAATGATGTTGATAGTGAATCCTCCCATGCAATAAAAGAAGAAGTAGAATAAGAATCATGCCATAATATGGAAGAAGAAGTTGTGACCTTTGAAGAATATTGTAAGGTAAAAAATGTAAACCCGGGACAAGTGGTGGCTAAAGGCATAAGGAAAGATAATGATGTTGATAGTGAATCCTCCCATGCAAGAAAAGAAGAAGTAGATGTAGAATCATGTCATAATATGGAAGAAGAAGTTGTGAATCTTAGAAAGAAGGTTGATAAGTCAAACACCCAAATCAAGTTCTTGAATAGTTCCATGATCGTGGATGAGATCTTGGATAGTTAGAGATCATCAAATGACAAATCCGATCTTGGATACAACAAGGAAGAAATCAGTACTCCTAAGAAACTTGATGCAAGTCCTTCATTTGTAAAGGGTGAAGACAAGTCTGACACCGGTCCTTCATTTGTAAAAAGGGAAAGTGGGTATGAATTAGGTTCTTTAGGTTCAAAGAATGAAAGCAATACTGCAATATTTAGAAGATCAGATCAAGGAAGACATCCAGAAGCTACTCATACACCTCAAAGTAAGTTTAGATGAGAGACACCTTCATGGATGAATCATAGGAGGTATGAGAGTGTTTCTAACGGTTCTTGTTTTCTCTTATGATGGATATGGTCATAAAAGCCTTAGATTGTAGGCATCATGAAAAAAATATCATCTACAATTCCATAGTGTTCCAGTAGGACAACAACATCCTTTAGAAACACAGGGGGAATCATTCAGTTATGACAAGAAAAGGTTGATGAAGGACTCCCAGTATGAGAGGTGAACAATATTGAGTCTTCTACATAGGACACAGATGAAGTTAAAAATGAACAGGTCCAAGAATCATAAGGAGAAGACTCTGAGTTAGATACAAATACTCTGCAGGACTCAAATAAGAGAATTTTTCCTCTCATGAGGAGTATGTCTTGGTTGAATATCTGATACCTCTGAAAAGTACTGCAACAGCTTAGGGGGAGAATGTTTTCTTTGAAATTGATGTCAAAGGGGGAGAAAAGGAGTATTCTGGATTCTACAGTTGGAGGTCTAAGTAGAACAGTGTAGTCCTTCAAGGTTGCCATCAATGCCAAAGGGGGAGATTGTTGGCAGGTTTACAGCAGAGTGTGCTTGTCATTGATGGAAACAACAACAATGACAATAGTATGCTTATAGTCAAGAAAAGTAGCAATGAGGAAGGAAACAATGATGGCAAACAGGGAAAGCATAAGTTCGGGAGAAGAAGCGAACAATATGAAAATCAAAGCTCAGGAGGAATAGTGTGAGTATGCAGAGATAGCACTTTGTGCTTTCTAGAAGTGCAGTCAAGGTCCAAGAGAAGGACTTGCAGGAGGAGAAAAGGTCAAGACCTTTGAGCACTTAGAAAACCTTCTAAGTCAAAGAGATTATAAATATCAGGAGGAAGAATGACAGTGGTCGTTGGATCACCAATCCTGAATACCCGATGACTATTAAATAAGCACCCAGTGACCAGAGGAAGCACAGAGGAGAAATACATATCTGATCCATTGGATCTGAACACCGAGGATCAACAGTTGTTGGATCCAGAAATAAATGCACGAAGGTTAAACCTTTGGATGAGTGTAGGAGAGAGGAATTGTCAAAGTCCTGAAGTAAGCAGGGATCGTCCATCATCAAGACTGATAGGTAGCACACGATCCTCAACTCCGGAGCAAATCACTTCAAGGATTTTTCAGTTTGAGACTTGAAAAACCCGAAGTCCGGAGAGCCGAAGAGCCAGAGTAAATGACAGTCATCAGATCAATTTGAAGTGGAAGGATAGGATAAGTCAGAAGTGCTGCATTTTAGAAAGGTCGAGCTGTCGATCTAAGATCCTAATCAACGAACATGATTCACTTCAGATCTAAAATATGCGAGGAGGTTACACTCTGGAAAGCTTGAGAGTTGAAATTCCCGAAATGCGAATTTCCATCAACCATTGGATCATTCTAAGTGGAAGGACATGATAAGCTAGAAGAGATGCATCACAAATAGATCGAGCCATCAATCTAGGATCCTAATCGATGAACAACATTTAGTTCAAGTTTAAAGTCATGTGGAGGTTACACTCTATAATGTTTGAGGTATGAAATACCTGAAGCCCGGAAATCCGAAATGAATAAGGACCATCGGATTTGGAGGACAAACGAGGACCTTTGGTTCAGGGATGTTGGTCAATAGACCACGTCAACAAAAGGGCATAGTGGCAGACCTCGTCAGAAAACCACATTGATAGACCATGTCAACCGACCAGGTTAGCAAATACGCATGGAATAAACAGGTGATTACAAGCGTCAAGAGGAAATTGGCTCATGCCATGTCAACAAGTGACGTAAGCAAGTTACGTCACTTTGGGAGTTTCACCACCAAGAAATGTAAAAAGTCCCTAAGTCCCAAAGGATGAAGGTTCGAAGGCACTCTCAACCGTCAATCTAAGATACTATCCTAACTGTTAGATCAAGGACACATGGCACAGTCAGAGAACGACAAGTGCCAAGTTGAAATCAACATTTCAGGTACGTGCAAATCACGAATCATAGTGACACGTGGAAGCTTCTTGTCTCGTGACACATCATCAAGTGAAGAAAGAGTTACGTCACTCTAAGAGTTTTACTTCGGGAGCCTTACCACTAGAAAATGACAAAAACTTCGAAGTCTCGAATGTCGAAGTCTCGAAGTGGACACGAGACATCCGATATGAAAGATCACTTCGGAATCATTCTCATTCGTCGATCTACTCTAGTGGAAGGATAGCGTAAGTTGAAATATTTGAAGTCCGAAGATGTGAAAGGATCATGATTGTTGATCCAAAAGGGACACGCGTCATTGGATCATAGACTCTGGGTGAAATGCTCTGGGAGGAAGCAGAGTTTGAGAATCGAAACTCCCAAAGCCCGAAAGGCGAAATCGATCTCGTCCGTTGGTTTGGAGGGTCACATGTCAGCTGATCATTGAGACTAAGGATCATGCATGGACAAAGGAAAGAAGGAAAATTCGTCGATTGAAGAGGACATATGTTAGCAGATCTTCCATTCTGGAAGATATCCAGTCAACAACAACAGGGTTTGATATTTAAAACTCCCAGAACCCGGATCACGAAGTAAATCTCAGTCGTTGATGTAGGAAGGTCATATTCGGTCCTCAGAATTGAGAGGACATATCTGAACCATCCATTCAATATCACCATCAAGATCGTGAGATCGACGGTCATGCTCCATTGCGGGGCTAGAACATGCTCGAGTCTTAATTTTTCATGAGCGGGCCACAATTGAAACCATGGTTTAGGAGAAAGGATGTGTGGAGGCTCGTAGTGAATTGCAGGGTGAAAAGCGGGTTGCACTCAATCTGCCTATGGATGTGCCCAAAATCGCATGGTCACATGAAACTCATAGACCAAGGTCATATTGTGAAATGGAGCCAACACTCACTAGACATAAATCAGGAAGCGCTTTTTGAATAGGCGTTTGGTTACTGCCGATGGTCACGTGAAAGAAAGGGGACCAACAAGAAAAGCTAGCACCCACTGTAAAGTTTTCTCAGGAAGAGAAAAGGTGCTAAAGGGATGAGTGCGTGGAGGTTCTCTCTGTAACTGTCGAGACAGACTGATTGTGATTGCAGAAAATGATTGATTGCATCTTCCAGAGAATTCGAAGAATATCAGGGTGATCGCCAGAGGAGATGAAGTGTCTCAAGGTAATTGCCAGTGGAATGAAGTCTCATCATAGAGAAAATTGACATATGGAAAAGTGTCGAAGTATGTAACTACAACATAGAGGATAATCTTGACTGTGATAGAGAAGACGAAGACTCGCACTGCCAGAGAAGGCAAAGAATCTCAGGATAAGCCACTGATGAAAAAAAGACTCAGGATAACCGCCAAAGAAGATGATGAGTTGCATGGAGGATCTGGCAGAGGACCTGGCATGATAAATATACACAGAATAGAGAAGAGATGGTTGCTTCTATTGAGTGTGATTCATGCGAGTAGAAGCAGGCTATGTGCAGCAACTGAAATGCACCGAAGAGGCATAGCACATATAATGGACATGGCACACAAAGCATAAATTAAGAAGAACAGAAAGCGCAAGAGATGCGAGCAGAGCAGAGAAGTGTAGTAGAACAATGATGACACTGGTAAGCCATAGATAAATGTTGTATCACTGTGATAAATTCAATCAAAGCAAAGATTTGTATTTCAGGGTGGTAGGGAGGTGCTAGGGAGGATTGGTGTCCTCAGATTTTCAAGTGGGTGCTTGAACAAAGGGATTTGTAGCTTCCATCTGGTTATAGCCAAAAAAAACCAGGGTGGCAGGGTGGTGCAAGGGAGAACTATTGTTCTCTGTTATACAAGTTGGTGCCTGTGTAACTGGAAGTTGGTTCTTCCATACAGTTGGTGCTGGAATACTCAAGGAGTTGGTGCTTCCTTATAGTGGGTGCTAGAGAAACGAGGGAGTTGGTGCTTCCTTCTAGTGGGTTCTAGAGAAACTAGAGAGTTGTTTCTCTCAACAAGTTTTTGCCTGTAAAAATAGAGGTTGTAGCCTCAGGAGGAGTTGGAGCTCATAAGAATGATAATGTACAGACAATAAAGATTACATATCATATCAAGAAGAAGAGGTTTTTCCCTTTATGGGTTTCCTCAAAAAATATCTGTCTCTGTATATTTCATGTGTGTGATTGATGTTGAATACTCTATTGCTTACCTCCCTGCATTATTGTGATTGTCAATGAGTTTTCTATAAAGAGTTTAAAATAGGCATAATTGTTTAAGAACGGTAACAACTAATTCACCCCCCCCCCTCTTAGTTTTCCAACATGGACATGTTGATCATTATCATCATGGTGTATATCATGTTCTCCATTGTAGGCCTCGATACATGATCTCCTCCAATTACCCCTAGGAATGGGGGGGTAACATCTAGATCGAACATGGGGACATGTGCTCACTGTAGGGAACATGAGAACCTCAACATCTATGTTTTTACAATATCTTCAATCATGCACCCACTTCAACCAAAAAATCACTTTATAATTATCTTCTAGTGGATTTGATTCACCAACTGTCAGTGATAATCAAAACCTTGATGAAAAAAAAAAAATCATTAGCTACAAAATGACAAAGAAAAAATTGCATTTTCCTAACATGTATCCAAAATGAGAATTCAACATGTATATATGAAAAGGAAAGACTACACTAGAATGAATGCATGATGCAACATATGTATACAAATTAAATTCAAGATGCAAATTCCCTAACCTACAGTAATCTATGTTAGTTTAAATGTTAGGTATAATCAATTAACTAGTAAAACTTCTCTAGCATTGTTTCAGAATGTCTACCGTTTTTCTTCAACATAAACCAAAACAAGTATAAGTCAAGCACAAATAAGTCATGAGTCGGGATATACATCATGCCACAACTAGTCATAAAATATGGCTCATGGATGAAGGAGGGAGGGAAAAAATCATGCAAGGAATCATCACCACAAGTATACCATATCCATCCCAGGACAAGGCCGAAAGAACCAGATGAACGCAATTCCTCATCCTCAGCTATAAGGATATATCCCAAAGATCAAGAAGAATGGATGAGAAGGAACCTATGTAAAACTCTAAGGCTTCCCATGGAATAAGAAATATAAAGGTAAGGGATCAAACAAGGCCTAGAGAAAAAAAATCATCCCAACTCAAAGCTTGTCTACCAAGTGTGTGAAATTGAAAACCCTTGCAAAAAACAATAGGATAAAAACAACTATGTCCTGCAGGAAAATGACTATCATGAGGAAAACTCCCAGCCATGTCTATAGTGGAACAAAGAGGTGAAAAAGGAAAATACTAGAAAATCTGATCCGAAAAATCCTACTCTAGACCAATCATGTCCTTACCCACATAAAAATTAGAGAAAAACGATGGTTGAAACTCTTCTTCATAGAATAAATCAAAGTTCTCAAAAGAATATGTATCAAACCCCCTAGGATACGAATAGAAATCATCATGAGAATGTTTCACTAATTCATCCTTGGGTGGTTGGAACAAACCCATAATCATGTCATCTTCATGTTTCCAAACATCTGAATCGGTAGCAATCACATATGGTTGTTGTAAAGGAAACAATTGAAAATGACCATCAATGTCGTAAATGGGATCTCCTTCATATCAAATAACATTCCATTTACGTCTCTCAACATGTATAAAATCACCAATGTCATCAATCACATCATCACCTTTATTATAACATGAAGGGTTTAGTGCATCCAAGGGTTCGTCTAGCACATATTCGCTTTCCATTCATGAAATGCACCAACATTGAAAACTTGGAAAGGAGTGTAACTTACCACATTCAATTCTTCTTGTGTAGGAGGAATGGAGGCTTGGATGAATTCATCAAGTGGAAGAGAAAATATCACCACTTCATCTTCATGAGGAGCATCTTCATGGACTAGGTATTCAACAAGGTGTATTTTATTAAAGTGTTCTTCTTCGACATTTTCACAAGTCAACTAATGTTTTTCATGGTAATATTCCTCATTGTTACCCCCCTAGTTGCACCAGGCAGGCTTGACGATGATCCACAAAGGTTGAACAAGTTATTTTTTCAAAATCATAGTTCAAAAGTCCAGTCGGGTCTTATGACCCCTTCAATTTTCTTCTTCTCTTTCTTCTTCATGCATGATCCATACCCCTATGCGGAAAATTGTAATAAAACGAGCTAGCATGAATTATTTCCTATGTAAAAGGATTATCCCCCTAAGACTTGATCATTAGTGCATACTCTAGAGTGTTTTTTTCACTTGTTAATTATATCTTGTTGTTTAAGCGAGTTATAATTTCTAAGTTTTTTCACTCATTACCTCCAAAGATGGAGTGTGTACTCATGGTTAGGCCTTAGTGTATGTTTTCTAAGTCTAGTGTCTAATTTATATTACCATTCTAGTCATTATTTTCGAGTCTTATGGAAATGCACTATGTCCCCCTTATGATTTTTTAATTATTTTAATAAGTCATAAAATTCCCCACAAATGGGATTTTTTACTTTGTAAATTGATGTAATATTAAAAAAGTGGTACTAGGAGATGTTATATGCCTTGTGGATATTCATTTTCTAAATAAAAATACCCCTTTAACCATTGTACCCCATTTTTGAGAGAAGAATTTTATTTTTTCTCATCAAAAATCTTTTTTACTCCAAAAAGGTGAAAAAAGACAAAAAAGGATCAACATCCCTATTATCAAGGAAACATGTTTTGAATTGTTTTGAGTTAAATCACCCTCTCTCTTAGTTCACCGAGCCTTTTTGGCACTTAATATAGAGTTGTGGGTGAGTTAGTTGATGTGATTTTTCATTGGGAGGAGATCCCAAGAAGAGGGTGCACCCTTCTTCCCTTATGTGACACATTCTCAAGGGAGGATGCACATCCCAAGGAGGATGCCACCTCTCTTGGGCCATGTACCACCCCTCCCTCTCTTTCTCTTGGATTTTTGGTGACATGTCTCTTGTTTTGGAGATGTGGCATATGATTTTCCTCACACTTGGTTCAATCTCTCTTGAGTGGTGTGCCCCCCCTCCTTGGGAATTGCTCCCACTTTCCTATTTATGAAAGCATCCTCTCCAGTCTTTAGCTATTGGGTGTTTGGAATTAGCTTGTTTCTATAATACAATTGTAATACTTCTTCATTGGAACAAAATTTTTTGGAGGTCAAGAAGGTGTCTTGTGCAAGTGTGTGGATGATCTTGTGCAAGTGTTGGGCCCGAGATATGATCAATTTATGACAGTTATTAGACACTTTTTGTCGAATGTACATATGTGTTTTTCACGTTTTGAAGGATCTTTTTGAAGAATTTTATGCTAAAATGGTATGATCGACACTGGGTACGTATGATTCATGTTTAATGATTATATTGAGTATAATTCATCATGTTTTTATGCTTCCAAGGATCTGATTCACGTTTTTTGGCGTTACAGGGAGAAAACACACCACGTTTTTGCTTCCGGCACTCAGTCCGACACTCCTTCCAGCACTCGTTCCGGTACCCAATACGACACTCTGTCTAGGACTGCGTATTGCACAAAAATGGAGGGACACTTGGCGATTATGGTATTGGTGGCCAGTGATGGGAGAATTGGGAATGTGGGTTTTGTTCGTGCTTACACCCTTCAACTACGAAACTTCCGACAACTCAGTTTTAGTTATTCAAGAGGGCGATTATTGGCTCGCTCTGTTTTAGCAGTTAGGGCATCATTTAATGAAAATTTCTGAATTTAGAAGTGGTTCGACCCTCCTGTGGTCGACCACTTGGTCTGTAAACATTATAAATACCACTGTGGTGGTCATATGATTGTTAAGCAGTAGAAACATCAGTGTGATAGATAGAAATATGATTTTACTCTGTTTTTCTATTTTACATTGCCAAATTATACAAGAACTGTGTTTTTGAGTTTTCATGGTGAATTCGAATTGCTAAGTTCATGGTGTGCTTTTAGAATGTGACCACGACTTGCTAGGGGGCCCACCAATAGTCTAGTAACTGTTCTTTGTGTTGTTTATGCATTTCATAGTTTATTTGTTCTCTTTATTTCCTATACATGCATTTTTGTTGTGTTAATTAGTTTGTTGTTGTAGTTTAATTGCTTTGAATCTCTTTTGCAGGTTAGTATGATGGATTATGTTAGCATGCATTGATCTTGTAGTTAGGAATGGATTTGCAAATCCCTAGACTAACCCCATGTGTAATTAGATATTAGATTATGTCTTTATTTATGATTTTAGAATCAAA
>ML797057.1:128542-146976 GCA_009831015.1 Picea engelmannii
CTTGACTCACATTGATGATGGAATCTCCTCTTCCATTCTTGCTAGTATCTTTATCCATCTACTTCTCGTGTTGTGGATGCGTGGTTGGATGCAATGTCCAACATTGGTCAATGAGATGACCTCTCTTCTAGCAGTGAGTGCAAATCTTTTGCATCTTCTTTTCAAATTGCCTTTGCTTGGAAAGTTTCCTGAATGTAGTCAATCTTTTCCAACATTTTGAAACATGATGGTTATCTAAACCACAATATGTACATGGACTTTTTCTTCCATTTTTACATGCAAATTTACCATGCTTAACATAATCAAAAGTAACCAAATGATAGGCAGAAATACACCTTGAACATTCACCTTTATCGCCTTCTTGAGGAGGTGAGTTGGAATAGTTACCAACTCTCTTTTGAAGACCAAAAAATATGTTCTTGTATTCATGGCTGCCACAACTC
Organism: Picea engelmannii; assembly: GCA_009831015.1. Taxonomy (NCBI): domain Eukaryota; kingdom Viridiplantae; phylum Streptophyta; class Pinopsida; order Pinales; family Pinaceae; genus Picea; species Picea engelmannii. Next base: position 128,986 of record ML797057.1, read on the forward strand.
TCTTGTTTCCAACATTTTCATTCATCTTGAACACATTCTTTGCATGCTTGAGGGATTGAACTTGCAACAAAAGTTCTTGAACATTCACCTTTATCGCCTTCTTGAGGAGGTGAATTTGAAGAGTTACTAGCTCTCTTTTGAAGACCAACAACAATGTTCTTTTCCTCATGGCTGTCACAACTCTTTTTTTTCACACATTTGCATTCATCTTGAACACAAACTTTGCATGTTTGAGGGATTGAACTTGCAACAAAATCCGTTCTTGGAACTGTTTCCCTTGTCTCCTCAACTTTGGAATATGCTCCATCTTTCTGTTCATATCCAAGACCCCTATACTTTGGCCTCTCCTCAACAACAATAGGCTCAATAATGCCTTGTGCATGCTTGCCTAACCCTCTACCTTCATAGCCCATTTTTAACAATAACTTGGACCCTATTCCTCTAGTGTGATTTTCAAAAATACCAAAGAATTCATATTGAGAGGAATTTGAAGAAAAACTAGCACTACATACCTCATGTTCATTCATGTACTTGGTAAGGGTTTCCTTTGCCTCATGGAGTTGAGTCTCCATCTTATGCAACTTTTCAAGAAGCTAGTGCTTCTCCTCCTTCATGGCCATCAACTGCTCTTGAAGGACAATGCCCTCTTTTCTATCTTCCCACAACTCTTGTACCGTATCCCTCATGGTTACAAACTCCTTCAACATCTCTTTGTCAAATAACTTGGATAATGAAGATGTATGAGAACTTACTGTTTGAATCTTCCTCCATCTTTGCAAGATATCAAACCTCAAAACAAAACTTGCACAATAATACCAACAGCTAAAACTCTAGCTATCAATGGCAATCACATGAGAAAAATTATGATCTGATACCACCTGATCTGAAAATAGGGGGCTGACTTGTTTTGCTATGCAAGAACCCTCTACTCCATTAAAATAAACTTTTCAGGACCTTACTCAATGTCTTAGTTGTGCAAGAGAAATTATGTGTCAAGTTTATGCATCTTTTAGGTGTTTATGTGTGAGGTTTTTAAAAGGTTAAATATGTTGTTTAAATAAATACGACAAAAAATATAAGTTGCAAGTAATAACCAACAAACATTCACAACAGAAACAAGATGATAAAGGAGTTCACCCCCAACTGGGCTACATCTCCTTGAGCCTCCATCAATGGACTAGGCTCTTTGGGATTAGTTTTTCAAAGATTCTTTTACAAGATTCTGCTCAACTCCAATGGATTTACTGACTATACCATTGGGTTTATAATACATAAAAACCCTAAAAATGACTAATAGAACTTTGAAAACGGACCATGGCTCATCTGGGCATGACCTCTTCTACATGTGGCCTTGAGATTCCCTGAGATTCCTTGTGGAAAAAACACCTATAAAATTCCTCAAATGCCTCTTAAACCTATCCCAATGTGTTCATAGCATAACAATTAGTCAAACATGACTATTCAGTCACAAAAAATAGACTTGGGCACATCTTAGCATGGCCTCCTTCAATGGTGGCCCTAAGCTCCCTGGAGCTCCTAAAACTTGAAGGTAGAAAAACCTGAAAAATAAGTCTCCAAATGGATTTGAAAACTGTGCCAATGAATTCAGAACATCCAAAAACCCCTAGCTGGGCTTTTTTGGCACCTCATTTGGCCAAAAAATGAAGAAGTTAGGCCTCCTGCCATTTTCCTCCTTCAAGCTTGTTGTCTCTAGTTCACCAATTCGCACCTCCTGTGTGAGTAACCTGGCTTTTGGGCGTTTCCCATGCCTAAACCCAACACACGTGCACATCTCCACAAAACACGCCAATATGTCACACCATTAGCAAAATTAAGCCCCCAAAGGCAGAGGTGTTGGATGCATGGGGGGCCATGTGGCCACGTCCCAGCCCAAAAATACACACCGTTTGCATGTGGCACGAGCGCTTGACAAGTGTCAAGGCATGGAGGAGTAACTATTTAAAAAAACCATTTGTGTTCCCGTGCGTAAATTTGGGTGGTCATATGTGAATGGCGTATAAACCTAGGTCATATGTTATACGTATAAAACCGGGGTTGGGGCTAAGCCTCAACCCGAACCCCACGCCATACAACAATACATGCGGCTTTAAATAACATTTATCACATATATAAAATAAGCACCAATGTATGGTGCACTGGTTGGGCGGCCTTTGCCAAAGATTTGCACCTATGGGGAGGTCCGGGGTTTGAACCCCACAGACTCAATAAAACTTTTACATACCAAACCCAGGGTGCCATGTGGCAGCCCACGTCTGGGCCACATGGCACCACTCCATTGGCCAATAAATTCCACATGTTTTAATTTAATTCACCGATGTGTCACTCCAATCAATGCTTTCCAACTCAGCCTAACATGTCAGCACTTTCCACATCACCTGCCATCTCATCATACAGTCATGCCACGTCAGTTGTATGGCCCTGCCACATCAGCTGTATGGACTGTACAGTCAGTAGTTTTTGCCTATTTGGAAAATCGAACAGAACACGATATCTCACTCATCCGATGTCCATTTGACCCCGTTTGAAGTGCGTTGGGTTCGTGATGACGAGGCCTACACACCCGTCGTTTTGAAGCAATTTTGAACACTTTCATTTTTGGGCTAAATTTTGACCCCTGGTCTAGATTCTGATCAACAAATTATGAAGGTCCCTCCTTATCTAGACCATTTGGTAATCGAGAAACCTACCACCCGACTGGAATTTGACATTTTGAACGAATTGAAAAATATTTGTGTCAAGATTCCCCTGCTTCAAGCCATTAAAGACATTCCAATCTACAGTAAGGTAGTCAAAGAATTGTGTATCAAGAAGCCAAGTAGGAAGCAAAAGGACCCCCCTATAGTACACTTGATAGGAGTACTTTTTGAATACATATCAGAGTAGCCAAAACTAGCAAAATATGGGAATCCAGGAAACCCCGTAGTGACCATAACCATTAATGAGGTCTCCATTGGAAACACTCTCATAGACCTAGGGGCAACCATCAATGTTATGACCGCTACTACCTTGGAACAATTACAGATACAACCTCTTCTTTGACCTACCCCAACCATTTTGGAATTAGCAGATAAGACTAGGGTTATACCTAAAGGAATTTTAGATGATGTCATGGTTACTTTAGCCTCATGGGAGTACCTTATAGATTTTCTTGTCATTCATTCAAAGGATCCTGCCAAAGGCCATCCCGCCATTTTGGGAAGACCTTGGCTAGCCACAGCCAATGTATTTATTGGTTGTAGAGAAGGAGAAATGACCATCTCAAATGGTCTCTCTATCCAGAATCTCACCATTTACCCTCTATCTCAACCTATTATGGAGAATATATGGTGGCTTGAATGTCCATATGAGAACGAGGACTGGGAAGAACCCATATTGACAAGTGACCATGCATGGGCACTTCAGGAGCACACAACAGAAAATGTGCTAAACTAATTTATTTCTTCTATCACATGTGTGGATTTTCCACAGTCTTTTCCCCAATTTGAGTACATTTTTGGGGAAGAATTTCAAGAACAATTAGATCCATCCATTTTGTCATCAACATATTTTATCTTCGAAATAGATGAGTCTGCCATGTCTTACACTATGCCCTACGAGATTAGTCCAGGAAAATTTGTACATATAGATTTTAGGCTAGATGTAGACCAACAGAAACAATTAGGAGATATCCTTAAAGAACAATCAGGAGCATTTGTCTGGGAATACACTGACATGAAGGGTATACACCCTGACACATGCATCCATCACATATATACCCAGGGGGGAGTAACACCTGTTAGGCAACCCCAGAGAAGGATGAACCCAACACTCAAAGACATAGTCAAGGAGGAGATACAAAATTTGTTAAATGTCGGATTTATCTATCCCATCTCTGATAGTAATTGGGTATCCCCACTTGTAGTGGTTCCAAAGAAAGTGACCGGGAAATGGATAATTTGCGTTGATTTTCGAGAACTCAACAAAGCCACTATGAAAGACTACTTTCCTATCCCTTTAATTGACCAAGTTCTAGATACCTTGTCTAAAAATAAGTATTTTTCCTTTCTAGATGGGTACAACGGGTACAATTAGATTCCTATAGCACCCGAAGACCAGGACAAGACTACCTTTAATTGTCCTTGGAGAACCTATGCCTATAGGGTCTTACCATTTGGATTGTGTAATGCTCCTGCCACATTTCAACGAGCAGTATTAGGGATATTTGTCGATCGTATTCATGATTTTGTGGAGGTCTACATGGATGACTTCACAGTCTATGGTAACAATTACCAGGAAGCCTTAGACAACTTAGAAAAAGTCCTCATCAGATGCTAGGAAATGAACCTATCTCTAAGTCATGAAAAGTGCAAAATGTTGTTAATTGAAGGAGTGGTTCTAGGACATCATGTTTCATCTGAAGGGATAAAATTCGATCCTGCAAAGATTGAGTTCATCGTCAGACTTCCACCCCTCAAGACTCAGAAAGAGGTGAGAATATTTCTTGGACATGCCGGATACTGCCGTCGATTTATTGAAAATTTTACAAATATTTTTGCACCTATGTTTGGATTATTAATAAAAGATGTTGATTTTGTTTGGACTGAGCAATGTCAAATTGCCTTTGAAACTGTGAAAGCTAAGCTATCTGTGGCACCAGTTCTTAGAGGGCCCAATTGGAATCTCCCATTTCATATATCCACTGATGCCTCTGACACCGCAATAGGAGGGGTATTAGGGCAGAAAGAGGACCAGCAGTCCTATGCCATTTATTTTGTGAGCAAGAACTTGTCCCCTGCCGAGTTAAACTACACAGTTATCGAGAAATAATTATTGCAAGTTGTTCATGCTATTAACAAATTTCGTCATTTCATTACAAGTTATGAAGTATTTGTACATATTGATCATTCATCCATTAGATTCCTCATGAATAAACCCATAACTAATGGTCGAGTGACCACGTGGCTTTTGTTATTGCAAGAATTTAATATTACTGTGCTTGATTGACCTATAAAGGATAATGTAGTAGCTGACTTTCTTTCCCAAATAAAAAATGAGGATGATGATATCCTTGTAGATGATAGTTTCCCAGAAGAGCACCTCTTTTCCCTTTTTGTCAATACCCCATTGTTTGTGGATATGGAAAACTATCTGGCCACTAGGAAGTTACCGTCTCATTTGTCACCTCATGAAAGGTGGAAAATTATTACACAAAGTGATCATTACTATTGGGTTGGTCATGATATTTTTCACACAGGTCCTGATTTGATTATTCGTAGATGTGTCTGAGAGGATGAGGTACCTGAAATACTATGAAGTTGTCATGATGGACCATGTGGTGGCCATTTTCTGACAAACGTACAACATATAAGGTGTTACATTTGGGTTACTATTGGCCTAGCATTTTCAAAGATCTTGCTAAATATGTGAGAAGTTGTGATAGTTGCCAACGGATAGGAAAACCTACATCAGCTGACGAAATGTCTTTGCATGCCCAAGTTATAATAGAACCCTTCGAAAAATGGGCCCTTGATTTTGTAGGACCAATTTCACCCTTGTCCCATAGGAAGAACTATATATTGGTTTGTACGGACTATGTCACCAAATGGGTAGAGGCAAAATCCCTATTTAGGGCTACAAAGAAGTATTTTGTCGAATTCATCTATGAAGACATATTTACCTGCTTCAGTGTCCCTCGTGAAATTGTTACCGACCAAGGCACTCAATTCATTTCCAAGATGATGAAAGAGCTAATAGAGAAATATGGGATTAAACATTGTAAATATTCTCCATACCACCTGCAAGCCAATGGTCAAGTAGAATCTACAAACAAAGTTCTGGAAGCCATATTGACCAAGACTGTTCAGTTACATCACCAGGATTGGGCTGATAGGCTCCCAAAGGCTTTGTGGGCATACCGGACCACCTGGAGAAATACCACTGGGCACACTCCTTATGAGCTAGTGTACGGGAAACAAGTACTTTTACCAATAGAATTCCAATTAAGGACCTTCCATATTGCCGCAAAATTAGGACTGAACCTGGATGAGGTTCAAAAGCAACGATCCCTACAATTGAATGAGTTGGATGAAATCAGGCAAGATGCCATCCAACAGACAATATTAGTCCAAAACCAGAGGAGTAAGTGGCATGATGAGTTTATTAAGAAGAAACACTTCCAACCTAGTGATTGGGCTCTGTTGTTTGATTCCCGATTCAAAAACTTCAAAGGCAAACTCACCACCCGGTGGTTGGGCCCTTACGAGGTAGACATTGTATATGACAATGGAGCTGTGAAAATTAAAACAATTGATGATGGACAAGTCTTCTTTGTGGTAAATGGACACCGACATAAATTTTATCTTAAGCCCATTTCCAGAGAGGATTTTCTACAAGTCATGTCAACTGACAAAGCATTGGCCTTAGTAGATGGGGAAGCCCCTCTTGTTCTTGAAACGTTTTCTGAATTTCCTACTGTATATATGTAAATAGTTTTGAATTTTGTTAATAAGGAAATTCTAGAGATGTCTGTAAGTATTTATTTCACCAGGAGTACATAGTTTCAAGGATCTTTCTTCAAAAATTGTTACACTTGAATTTTGTGTCTGCTAAAGCATCAAATGAATATTGACTTACTGTAATTAGCCATATTTTTGCAAGAATTCTCATTTTTAGGCATTCTAAAGTAGTTGATCTTGGAACTCTTCACCACTGTATAAGGAAGTGATACCATAACTATCAAGCCTAGAGGTCTCTCGTACAGGTTTTCCAATAAACCTGAGTAAGTGAGTCAAGTGTGTTTATCAAAGAGTAACAAGGAGTTCTAGTTAGCGGTTAGTCATGGAAACATCACAATAACTACAAAGGAAGAAAGTAAGTTGAGCCTAGAGATACCTTTTTGTTCTTTCTCAATGGTACCATCCACTACACACTAAATATCTTGATTATATCATATCTTTAGTTAGGCCACATCCACTTAAGTACCCCTTACATAGAAACAATCACTAAGTAATATAACAGAAAGTCATCCTCTAACATAAATACCATCCCAATTGAAAAAAAAAAGAGAAAGAAAAAGTTGTTTTTGGAGTTGTTCCCCCATATTCTTGCATAAAGAAATCTTATACTAAAATCTTAAAGGATGGAGGGCTAGTCTGTGAGGGTTTAAGAGGCTAACCCACTGGGATACTGAACAGGTCTGCTGGCAGTGGGTACTAGACTGTGGTATGACTAGGCAAACCCGCCGGAGTACTAAACAGGCTTGCTGGCAGTAGAGCATTCTACCTAGTGAGGATGGTAATCTGACAAAAATAAATAATAAATTTAAACTTGTCCTGATGTACGACATTACTTGCAGACAAAGATGACATGAGATATGTGTGATTAATCTAAGGTTAATGAACCCCATAAACTTGCCATTGGGAAATAACTCTAAGAATATCTTGAAACTCTCTTGCCTATCTCTTCTTATCTATATATAGGATCTCTTATCCTATAGGTGGGGCCATCTCCTAACTGTCTCATCAAACCAATCTGTGAAATTTATCCTTACACTTGACATACTATAAATCTTCAGCTATTGGGAGATACTGACTAGTTTCCTATACTTTTGATTGTGAGGTGTCATAATACTTAGGTGTGGGGGAGGGGTGCATGAGCTGACAAATGATCATTTCCTAAGAGAAATAAATATTTGCAAGAGTTTTTGTATTATTTCCATGATATGGGTTATTACATTAATAGTCATTTTATTTTTAAAGTGCTAAACTCTTGTGTGCTATAAATTACTAAACATATTCCTAACAGACCAAATCACTTTTATCGATTTATCTTTCATTACAAGTTGTACATTGTAGGTTTGACAATACATGTTTTTACTTGCTATAACATGTTCATTGTAGGTTTGACATTATATTTCATATGCAAGTGGGTTGAGTGAGCATGACGACAAAATCAACAACAAGGGAACATTTTGCCTCTGCTCATTTACCACTGTGATTGTCAAAAACACTTCAAATTTGTAGGCTCTCCATTACAGGAAATGAAAAGGTATTTAACACAGAGGTACTAGATGAAGTACCATATGAGGTGCCATATGAAATGTCGAACAAAGTGCCATGTGAATTACACACCAGTAACTGTCCTAGATTCCAGGTAACCATAACTCAATTACAATCAATTGAACTGGTTAAAGACATTGATTGTGGATGCTTCATATGTTTATGATCAAATGTCCAAGTCAAAAGACTTGGACATTGATCTAACCACGCATCATTACATTGCTCCAAAATGAGTCGTTGAATTCGAATTCTCCACACATGGCAGCCCATGCACACATGTGTGCAACCCACTCCACTATAGGTGCATTCAAAATGAGGCTAGGCAACCATTTTTTTTTTGTTTGTTAATTGGTCCGGACCTTCTTGGCATCGGGATTAATCTTTGGCTTGAGAAACCACGACTCAGGGGCATCTAAGCTGTCAAAATCACCTGGGGATCGCACCCGACCTGAGCCACACCAACCCTTAACATGGTTGGATTTTTTGTCCCCGTAGGTTTCGAACCAGTGACTTTTCAACACGGAGTGGCTTAACAACACACTCCGTCACCGAATTTCCTACACCTCGGGGACCAGGATAGGCAACCATTATCTCCATTCTCCCTTGCCATTTTCTCTGCCCTGCATTAAGAAATTGCGCCCAACCTTGACCATTTCTTCCCCTGTTCAAATCGTGCTCAAACTGTGCCCAATTCGTGCCATCTCTTGGCATGTTCGCGCCCTTTCTTGGTGAATTTAACCTTTGTCACAATGCCCAGGAGATACGAACCTTCTTCCTATGCGGATTTGTTTTCCATTCCCAAATTTTCACAATTCATAGAGGTGCTTTTGTGTGCAAGCTAGGGGCCATTTTTGTCTAACTTGCAGGGCCACGATGATGACCTATCCATGCAGTTCTTCATCGGTTTCGATGGGAAGACAACACATGTAGGGTCTCTTACCTTTGAAGTTTCATAAGAGTCCATTGCTACAGCTACAAAGCTCCCAAGAATGGGAGTTAGATGGTTTAAAAACCACCAATTGCCACACTCAAGTTATAACAGGGTGTTTAAACCCGAATTCGAGAGCATTTCAGGAGAAAAAGGGTATGCTAAGGAGTGGATAAAGGCGGAATTTATCAACCCCCTCATTGTCATCACAAGGTTAATTACATGTGAAGGTAGATACTCCACCTTCAAAGCTTGTCATTTCAGATTGTTGGCTCATTTTATGTTCAACAAACCTTTAAAATTCCCCTTCTATTTTCTCAAAATCTTGGAGAATATGTCCTCTCAAGTGAGGATGAATGTCACTAACCCCCACAACAGTCTCTTTCACCATGGCTTGATCAAACTCCTTGTTCTAGCTGAACTAGAGAAATAGGGGCAAACTTGGGATGCCTTTATCTACCAATTTGCAAACCCTCACTTGATAGTTAAGATCGGCAAAAAGCCACTTAGCCTAAAAACTGTCTCTCCATCCAAACCTCTCTCTCCAAGAACTCCAAACCCCCTTGCACAAACCCTCTCTTTGCCAGAACAATAAAAAAATCTTGTTGATATCCCTACTTCTTCATCGGGTAAAAAGACCAAGAGCAAAGACCAAAATAAGCCTATGGTTAACCCCCTAATGCCTTCACTCTCTCTTGATCCTACACCTAAGAAGCCCCAAGAAGTAATTCAGCAAGACTTTCCTGCTATTCCCACAAATAGGAGGGGAGCCAATCGATTTGGTAAAGGACCCTTTCTAAAGAATACTCGGAGTACAAGACCCAAACCTTATGCAAAACCCATGCCTACTTCAGATCCCATCCAAGTATCCTTCGATCTTGAGAGCCCTCACAAGATACCTAGGGAAGTTTCTGCGGATGGATTAGAGCCACTAAGGAAGACAAAATCAGAGCCTAACTCTCCTTACCAATCCCCCATCACTCCTTCTTCACCCATGCCTACTCTAGATCCTAAAACTGATAGATTGTCCACATCCCTCAAAGTATCTAAGCCTTCCTCAGAGATCACCAATTATGCCCCAACCATAGAGAAGCTACAAAAATAAAACCATCAACTTCTCCAATAATTGGAAGAGAGGAATACAATAGACACACACCTTCATAATGATAATGTATTCCTTTAGGAAAAAGTTAACTCCCTTCAATGGTTGGTCAATGAGATGAAAGAATCTAACAGCAGCATCAGATCACAGTTGAAGCAACACAAGAGGCACAAGGCTAAGTCTTCAGAGCAAGAAGGAGAAGCTTCCAAAGCTGATCCTCCTTAGCAAGCCTAGGCCCGAGATATGATCAATTTATGACAGTTATTAGACACTTTTTGTCGAATGTACATATGTGTTTTTCATGATTTGAAGGAGATTTTTGAAGAATTTTATGCTAAAATGATATGATCGACACTAGGTACGTATGATTCATGTTTAATGATTATATTGAGTATAATTCATCATGTTTTTATGCTTCCAAGGATCTGATTCACATTTTTTGGTGTTACAGGGTGAAAACGCACCTTGTTTCTACTTCCGGCACTCAGTCTGGCACTCCTTCTAGCACTTGTTCTGGTACCCGATCCGACACTCTGTCCAACACTTCATATTGCACAAAAATGAAGGGTGACTTGGTGGTTATGGTATTGGCAGCCAGTGATGGGTGAATCTGGAATGTGGGTTTTGTTCGTGCTTTCCCCCTCTAGCTACTAAACTTTCGACAACTCAGTTTTAGTTGTTCAAGAGGGCGATTATTGGCTCGCTCTGGTTTAGCAGTTAGGTCATAATTTAATGAAAATTGCCGAATTTAGAAGTGGTTCGACCCTCCTGTGGTCGACCACCTGGTCTGTAAACATTATAAATACCACTGTGGTGGTCAAGTGATTGTTAAGCAGTAGAAACATCAGTGTGATAGATAGAAATACGATTTTACTCTGTTTTGCTAGATTATACAAGAAATGTGTTTTTGAGTTTTCATGGTGAATTCGAATTGTTGAGTTCATGGTGTGATTTTAGAAAGTGACCATGACTTTTTGAGGGGGGGGGCACCAACAGTCTAGTAACTGTTCTTTGTGTTGTTTATGCATTTCATAATTTAGTTGTTATCTTTATTTCCTGTACATGCATTTTTATTGTGTTAATTAGTTTGTTGTTGTAGTTTAATTTCTTTGACTCTCTTTTGCAGGTTAGCATGATGGATTGTGTTAGCATGCATTGATATTATAGTTAGGAACGGATTTGCAAATCCCTAGACTAACCCCATGTGTAATTAGATATTAGATTATGTCTTTATTTATGAATTTAGAATCAAATTTAAAACAAAGTTTTAAATAGAATAGAACAGAGTTTTAATTTGGGTTTTCTTTGACAAGGATTTGATGGATGGATAGAGTTGATTTCAGTTTTTAATGATAGATTGCTTATTTCAGTTTTATATAGATCTTGCTTACTTAGTTGTTGGCTAATACATTTGGTAGTTTACTTTTTAATGTCATGTCTTAATTTTTGTTCTTAATCATTTTCTTATTGCAGTTTGAATTGTTAGACTAGATATATCATAGTTTCATTTGATGTGATTTCCTTTCTAGAATTAAATTGAAATTATATTTCTTAGTTAATGGTTGAATCTAGTTTTGCTTACATAGTATAGAAGTACAATGATGGTCTCGTTATATTTTTGATGGTTAAGAAATATGCAGGGTAATTGATGAATTTCAGTAATGGCTAAATTCTCATTAGATTGTTTAATCCATACCTTTCACTTTGCTATTGAGATCAGTGTTGAGCTTATACCACTTGAATTATCCTTTGTTTTCAAGTGCCATCGATATATTATCCGACACCGAAGACATTCACACAACCACTAGCATTATATTTGAATTGACATAGGTTAAAAGAATAGTTTCTTGTTTTCATAGATCAGAAAAGATAGTTTCTTTCTTTTGTAGATCAGACGAGATAATTTCTTGCTTTCATAGTTTCAAAAGATAGTTTAATTGTTGTTGTAGGATATATAGTCTTTTCTTTGATAGGCTAGATAATAGTTTTCTTATCATAGGTTCAAGACTAGTTGTTAGTTCTTCTTGCTTTCAATTAAATAGATTTCCTTTCATGAATTAGAAATAGTTTTGAATTAAGAATTTAGTCCACTTACCTCTTAGGCTAGATAGTTGTTTAATGAGAAGTTTTAATTTGATTACTTGTAGTAGAAGTTATCTCAGAGTAGTTAGTTGCTTATTTTCTTTAATAGGTTAGTTAGTTGTCTTTGCTTACTTGCTTTAATAGTTTAGTTAGTTGTCTTTGTTTACTTTATTTAATAGGTTAGTTAGTTGTATTTTCTTACTCGTTTATTTGCTTTAGTAGAATAGTTGCTTGCTTGTTTATTTACTTGATTTCATAGGATAGTTTCTCATTGAATGTAGGTTGGCAAGTTAAAGTAGTTTGATTTTGTTATTTGGTTATTGTTATGCTTAATAGTTTCTTTTGCTTATTGTTATGAACTATTTTGCTTTACGTAGGGTTTTTACTTGCTTTATTAGAACTATCCATCAATCCTTGGCCCAAAATTACTTAGGTTACATAGTTTCAATTTGCTTATTAGGGTTTGATCATTAGATAGGTTTTCTTGAATATATTATCCCTTAGATAGCCACTTCCTTAGTTAGACTATACTACTACCATCCCTTCTACCTTTGGCATATATTTTTCTACAGCTCTAAGTTTACTTACCCCGAATTGACAATTTAATTGAGGGTTTTTAGTGTATTTTTAGTGCATATATAACACCCATCAACAAGTGTGTGGATGATCATTGTTATGTGCTCAAATTTGTGAGGTGATATTGTTTTGATTTCTTTTCTTTCAATTGTTAATGTGGAAATGATCTTTTAAACTAGTTTGGTTTCTAGATTTTTTTGTCTTTCCTTTACATATACGGTTAAATATTTGCATGCAAATTTTGCTTAATTACATGCTATCTAGATTTCATGTGTAGGGAGCACCACACTTTAACAATTTGTTGCAAGTTTTTTGAAGCATGCATGATCTCATTTTCTTGAAGAGGTGGTTGAGATAGTTTGCATCTTCCACAACTTCAAGTTTCTAAAGACATAGTCCCTCCTCAATCCACCAAAAGACTCCATTGTTCAAGGGTTCCAAGCTACAACATTCTCTTTCTCTCCTCAAAAAAATCTACATTTTATTGGTTAATTTGTTACATGCAAATAGTTAGATTCATAATTTCATTTCAAATCTGTAAGTATTTAGCTTTGCATGCATAGATAAACTAGATCTATTTTGCACTTATAAGTTTTCATCCAAAGATTGGATCTAGCATAGAAAAGATTTATCTTTTAGCAATATTTTCTTTCCAAATCTTAAGGATAAAAGGTAGTTCAATTTTTAAGATCTTTCAACTCATTATTTGGAAATCTTAGTGGCACTTTGTTTTCTCTCCTAAAACAACAAAAAAAATCACTAATAATTCTTTCCTTTAGCTCGCTTTCTTGGTCCTTAACTTGCTAACTTATGATAGTCTTTATCTTGATAATTTTGTACACTTCTAATAGATTTTTTTACATGCTTCCCTAAAGCATTTTGGGGGAATTTTTATCCATTATAACTTGCTTTTTTTGAAATTTTAGCGATAGCGAAGGGGAAATCGTTCTCGTTCTCAAGGAATTAGACTTTCTAGGACCACCCGTGATCCAGGTGGATATTGGTGGCCACCCACCTGTTCCAACTGGCTCCTTTTGTTAGTTTTTAGTTCAACACATTCTTTTGTACTTCTTTGTAATTGTGGGTTCTACACTTTTGGGGCTGTCTGGAGCCCTAAAAAGCTTCCAGGTGGATACTAGTGGCCTCCCATCTAATCCAACTGGCTTATTTTGTATGTTTGCATGTTAGTACAACTTGTTTTACTTCCAAGGTCGTTTTGGGGCCCTAAACAGTGTTATTTTGTCTCTCCACAGTCAAATTGTAGATGTAGTCAGAGTTTGATGGTGTAATGCATAGTTCTCGAAAACACCTTTCCAATGGGCTATCACGCGCCTAAAACAGATATCGTATGAAAAAGTTACGACCACGGGAAGTTAATGTAATAACTTACCCAAATGGGGCCCACATGACTTTTGGCGTTTCATCTCCTAGGGTTAGGTTTTTGGATGTCTAGTGTTTTGGAATTCATGTTAACATAAAAAGGCCTTTAGAGCCTCATTGTAATCATCTTCTGGAAAATGAGCGTAGCCATCACATCTTGTCTCAGAGATAAAGCTTCCATCATTCTAGCGAGTCTTGCCCTCTTATTTTTACAGTCTCTTTACAATTCTTTCATTAATAGAAATCAAGTATTGTTGTATTTCTCTCTTTCTAGCAATTTTCATGAGTATTTCATTGTAATATCTCTTCTTTTATTTCGTTCTGAACATAATATGGATTAGTGGTATCAGAGAAGGATGCTCTTGATCGGTTTTTTAGTGAATGTCCCTAACGAGGTCTGAGTATAGCCAGTTGGGTCTTGATTTTTTCTCTCTTGAGGACAATCACTCTCGCACACCCAAGAAGCCCTCGATGGCGGCAGAAAAGAAAGACGATGGAACAGAAGATTATATTAACATGTTGCTTGATCAATCTCTCATGCGAAAGAGGGATGAAATGATGGAGAAGTTTGCACACATTCTTCAACACCTGTCAATAGCAATATGAGAATCTTCATCAAGCGACAATTTTGGAGGAACCTCTCCCTTCAAGGTACAATTTAATTTTGATATTACCATATTTGAAGGTCAGATAGATGCGGATGCCCTAGAAAAATGGTTAAATATATTAGAAGGTTATTTCTCTATTCAAAAAATTTCCAACAGGGAAAAGATCACCTTTGCACTCCTCAAGGATCTCCCTCATGTCAAACATTGGTGGGAAACTTACTGGGAGAAAATTTCCACAGAGGAATCTAGAATCTATGGGGTCGAGCCCACTTAGGATTTTTTTGTGGATGTGTTCAAAGAAAAGTAATATCATGTTGATAACTATGAAGACCAGTAAATGAGATGGACCACATTGCGGCAAGAGAAGAGCCAAACAATGTCGGAGTTCACAAATACTTTCCATACCTTGTGCACCAAGCTGAGTATCAAGGACTCTAAGTGGCATATGGTTCTGAAATATTGTGGGGCTTTTCATAGGTACATCGAAACCAAAATGGATTTCCTAAACATCTCATCATTGGGAGATCCCTATCGATATGTTGTCAAAATTGAGAAGAAATTTAGGCACCGGAACAACTGGGAATTCGGACCTGCAAATCTGCAACAACCAAAGCATGGTAAAGACGACCCTAACCAACAGCCTCTAGACAACCAGTCCAATACACAGGACAAAAAGGGTAAAAGGAATACGAAGAATGAAACTGGGAATTTGTGTGACTTCCACAAAATCCCCTGGCACAACACCAACAAATGTCGCTCGAAACAGTCATTGGTGGTCGAGGTCAAAGACATAGAGCCAAACCCTGATTCAGAATCTGATCCAAAAAATATTGAAAACAGACAAATCATTGACACAGACCCCACTCCCATTGTTGTGACCACAATAATTCAACCAAAAGAATCAATAGATCCCGAAGAGGGGGAGCGCCTCTTCCATTCACAGATGTGGGTGAAGGGGACCCCGTTGAATTTCATTGTTGATAATGACAGCTAGAAGAAAATCATCTCAGCTAAGGTCATCAAACAGTTGGGGTTGTCGACAACACCACACCCACAACCATACAACATTGGGTGGCTTCACCAGGGTTGATATTTTCGTGTCGGCCAACAGTGCCACCTGTCATATGGCATCCATCCCTTCAAGGATGAGGTAGTGTGTGATTTTGCACCTCTTTATGTCCATGATGTGGTTTTGGGCCAACCGTATATGTGGATATGTCATGTTGTCTATGATTCTAGACCCAGCAGTGTCATTATTACTCTGGGAGGTCATCTCTATCAGATACCATAGGTAGTTCCAACTACTGCTCCACCAAAATAGTGTTGCAAGGTAATCTCTCATACTGCAAAATTCATCCTCTTCACAGTCTATTCAAAGGATGCATAGAAGACCACTACAACCACTGCAACCACAACACCTTATATCCATCAAAAACATATTTTCAAAGAGAAAGAAGATATTGCTTCTTCACCTACAATGGTGCCTACACAATACCCTGTCAAACCCAGAGACAACAAGTTGGTGGAGCATGTTCAACCCCGCCAACAACCGGTTTGTGATAGTCTTCCACAGACCAAGCAACACAACTTCTCCAACAAAGAACTCATCTCACCAAGATTCATATTCAGAACATGATTTCCCCTCTTCCCTAGGCACTCAACGCAATGGAGACCATTGCTTCCTAAGGGGACAGGATTGATCCAGGTGGATATTGGTGGCCACCCACTTGTTCCAACTGGCTCCTTTTTTTAGTTTTTAGTTCAGCACGTTCTTATGTTATTTCTAATTGTGGGTTCTACACTTTCAGGGATGTCTAGAGCCCTACATATCTTCCAGGTGGATACTAGTGGCCTCCCATCTAATCCAACTGGCTTATTTTGTATGTTTTCATGTCAACACATATTGTTGTACTTCCAGGGCCGTTTTGGGGCCCTAAACAGTGTTATTTTGGATCACCACAGTCAAACTGTAGACGGAGTCAGAGTTTAATGGTGTAATGCATAGTTCTCGAAAATAACTTTCCAACAAGCTATCACGTGCCTAAAAAGGAGATCGTATGCAAACGTTATGACCCCGGGAAGTTAATGTACTAATTTACCCAAACAGAGCCCACATTAATTTTGGTGTTTCATCTCCTAGGGCTAGGTTTTTGGATGTCCAGTGTTTTGGAATTCCTGTTAACATAAAAAGGCCTTCAGAGCCTCATTGTAATCATCTTATGGCGAATGAGCATAGCCGTCACATCTCGTCTCAGAGATAAAGCTTCCATCATTCTAGCGAGTCTTGCACTCTATATTTTTACAGTCTCTTTACAATTCTTTCATTAATAGAAATCAAGTATTGTTGTATTTCTTTGTTTCTGGCAATTTTCATGAGTATTTCATTATAATATCTCTGCTTTCATTTCGTTCCAAACATAATCTGGATCAACCTGAGGCACCTAATTTTCTTCCAAACTAAATTTCTCTTTCAATTTTGTAAGTTTTTATCCTTGAGCTATAAAAGGACCGCAAACCTCCTTCCAAAATGAATTGTAACCAATAAGAAAAAATGGGATAACCCACTAGGTATGCAATCCCCACAAGGGTTGGGGGGGACTGTCTCTTTTATGGTTTTCCTCGTGTAGTTTTCTAATTTTATTTTCCACAACATAAAATTAATCTAAAATAAACCCAAGCACCGCAAAAAATTAGGTAGATATTATTTTTTTCAATTTCCTTTAATTTATTTCAATTTGTAAAATAAAGCTTCCATTCAACATACCTATTATTCTCTTGCCCCTTGCGAGCTTTGATTGATTAGGGAATTCCATCATAATGGGAAATGGTCAGTTCAGAGTATTTTAAATAGGGAAAACTATTCTCTTACTATTTGTTAAGAACCAAAGACTGAATACAAAAGCACCACAACAGATATAGAAGAACAATATAGAAAAACACAACTTTATTATAGCAAACCCTTGAGGTAGGGAAACACCATACAATGGATCCTATTATGGAAGGGATCCTCTCCTGTTCACTTGCTTCTTCGAGGGGGCATCCTTTTATTGAGCTACTGCTCCAAATACAATACTTCTCTTCATGTCTCATTACATTGCTTGAATCCCTTTATATGGTGCTACCATCACCTAAGAACATTCTAGAGGAGGGATCTTCTAGAAGTAGAACCTTCTAAGAAGTCCTCTTACATTTATTATATCTAATTACCCATTTATTATATCTAACTACCATAGTGGGCCTTATTTAATAATATAGTGG
>ML797057.1:173797-204410 GCA_009831015.1 Picea engelmannii
ATTTTCATAATCCCATAAGAGATAACAAAACTCACTAACATTGTATCCAATAAAGGTACACTTCTTGGATTTTGCCTCAAAATTTGTTCTATTTTCTTTATCAATATGGACAAATACTTCACAACTGAAAGTCTTAAAAAATTAATAGTTTACCTTTTTACCTGTGCATGTCTCCTCTGGAATGCCACCATCCAAAGAACTTGAAGGTCCTCTATTTATCAACTAAACAATAGTATCTACAACATCTCCCCAAAACTATAAGGGCAACATTGCATGCAATCTCATACTCCTTGCATGCTCCATGATTGTCATGTTCATCCTTTCTGACACACCATTTTCTTGTGGTGTTCCTAGAACTATATTCTCTCTACCCATGGTATGAACAATAATCATCAAATTCCTTGTTGCAGTATTCACCTCCATTTTTTTATATGAAACACTTCAACCTTTTTTCTGTCTCATTCTCAACCAAAGCTTTCCATTTCTTAAAAGTATCAAAAACATCATATTTTTGTCAAATGCAATAAACCCAAGTTTTTCTAGTTGCATCATCAATAAAAGTAACATAATAACTAGATCCACCAAGAGATGATACTTGAGCCAGTCCCCATACATCTGTATGCACAAGCTCTAAATTTTCATTCTTCTTTACCTTTCCAACTCTGAGAAATCTGGCTCTCTTTTGTTTTCCATAAACACAGTGCTCACAGAAAATTCCAAATCACTTTGTTTAATATTTGGCAACAAATTTATTTTGTGAAGTATCTGCATCCCATTCTCACTCATGTGTCCAAGTCTATGATGCCACAGTGTTGTATCCACTCCTGTAGAAGCTAAAGAGATAGAAGAATCTGTATTACCAGTACATAAATACAATGTACCTACCTTCTCTCCTTTTTCTATCACTAGTGATCCTTTGGTGACCTTCCACACCTTATTTGTAAATATAGATATACAACCTTCACTTTCCAACTGCCCTGTTGAAATTAGAATTTTCCTTATATCTGGTAAGTGTTTTTCCTCTTTCAATAACCATTTGTTTCCATTCTTTTTCTTTATTTTTACCTTACCCATTCCAAAAACAATTCATGGTGCATCATCACCCAAATGAACCTGTCCAAAATCACCTTGAACATAATCTATAAAATGTTTCCAATGGGGTGTGGCATAAAATGAAACCCATGAATCTACTACCCAAGACTCAGAAATATTATATACATAAAGAATCAAAGCATCTTGTAACACATCACCTATTACATTTGCTTCTTCATTTTTCTCTTGTTGTCCATATCTTTGTTTCTTTGGAGCTTTGCAGTCTTTCTTCAGATGTCCTTTCTTCCACAATTCCATCACTCTATCTTTCCTAGTCTATATTTGGATTTTCCCTTCATATAATTCCCACAGTTCCCTGATCCATTTCCTCTATCCTTTTGTCTTCCTTCGTTCTCCATAATCAATGAATTACTTGATGTCTCACCTGTGTTTTTCCGTCGCATTTCCTCACTAAGGATAACACAAACAACATCATCAAAGTTTAGAGTGTTTGAACCAGAGAAATAATTACTTACAACCATGACTAAGCCATTCCATCTTTCTGGAAATGAGCATAGGATTAGAAGAGCCTGACCTCATCATCAAAGTCCACTTTTACGGAACTTAGCTGATTAGTAACCATATTAAATTCATTTAAATGATCTGCAACAAACCTACCTTCTGACATCTTCATATTAAATAATATTTTCATTAGAAATACCTTATTAGATGCCGAGGGTTTTTCATACAGTTTATCCAATGTGTCCACCATCTCCTTTGTTGTCTTTTCTTTTGAAATATTGAAATCCACTGACGTTGTCAGGCTTAGTCGCATCATTCCTAGTTCTTTTCTGTCAAGAACCTCCTATTCTTCGTCATTGATGGTCATTGGATTCTTTTCTATTCCACCCAATGGTAGGAATAGATCCTTCTGATATAAATAATCTTCCATCTGCATCTTCCATAACTGGTAGTTTTGGCAATTAAATTTCTCAACCCTAAACTTTCCATCTTCTACCATTGCTCCCACTCGAACCAAGAACCCTCTTCTCCTGCGAGTTACCTTTCGCTCTAATACCATTTGTTAGAAAAATAGGATCGTGGAGCAATAAAATAAAACAAATACAGAAATAAAACACAATATATACACAATAAAATAGAGACACAAATATACGTGGTTCACCTAGTGTGGGCTGTGTCCACCAAATAAATTGTCAGATCCTTCCTTTTTATTATCCAACAAAATGAAGGGATACAATCTATAACAAACCTGTTGTAACTTCCTCTTCTTTCTCTCGCATTCTCCTCTCTTAGAATACAATATTCGTGATAATACACATACACAACTGCAATACAATTCCATCATAAAAGAGGGTTTCCTTCTAGGAAAAAATCCTTAAAAATAACTTCTATCGTGAGATCTGCGACCTTATAATGAACGGTCCAAATTGACTATGAAATACAATATTTTACAAGGCATTTTTTCTCAATATTTCACTTCAGGGGTGTTGCCCCCGAATCCCCCTCAAGGGGGGGAGGGGTGCTAAAAAAATTGTATGTGCCCCCTTAGACCCCCTTGTCGAACGTTGTGGGGGGGAAATCCCCCCAACACCCCCTATTAGGGAATGGGGTCAAAGAACGATGGAAAAAAAACTATGAATCATGAGATAATCATGCTCCACAACCAACAAGGTGCTTCTTTCTCTCTCTAACCTTTATACTTGTTAATTTTTCAAGGATATCTTGCCTAGGGTAAGATTCTAAATCCCTAAAGTCCTAACACTTTAGAATCATTATTCTAGTTGTTAGTTGCATAAATATATTTCAATAGTCTATGGAAAGAGAGATTTTCTAGGGCCTAGAAGTGCCTACACTCTAGTGAATTCATGTTTGAGATTTGAATACTTGAGGGCTTAAGGTGCTACTCCTCAAGGATTCACTTCTTTTTCCTTGGAACACTATTATCATTATTATTTTCTCCAAGTTTTATTGTTGCTATTGTTGATTCCATAAGCCCAAATAAGGCACTTATCTACTTTCTCTTGTGAAGGATTGAACAAACAACACTCAAACTTTATTCTCTCAAGCTTCTACTAACCATATTTAACCCTAGTTTATCCTAAATCAATAATTTTATTGATGTTCTTATAAATGTTTGCTACAACCATCTAATAACATCAAATTTTATACATAATTGACATTAATTGTTAGCTAATCACTTCAAAAATTGCTTGTGACAAGTTTTTATCATTCTTAATAGTGAATGCTATATTTTCATTGTCTTTTCAAGATTTTCTGAGTATTTGTTGCAGTTGTTCCATTTTATCAATTGTTGTTGTAAACTTATTGACTGCTGCAATTTCATATCAACTAGCAGTTATTGTCTTTGTCGATTTCCTGCTGAGGTATTACTATCATATTTGTATGCTATATTTTCTTGTTCCGGGCAGGTACATCAAGCACTTCATTAACCTCAATTTTTAGACATAGACTTAGTGGCTTTAGTAACCAGTGAGAGGGGGGAATATATCTTGACCATAACCTTAATTTTCTAGCCCTTTAGGTTATCGGGGATGCCTCCCCTGGGGTAGACCTTTCCCATCCCTAAAAAGTGGGGATTTCCTATTAAGGTGATAGTGATATGATATCATGTTTTTTATGTCAATCTTCTTTGCTTGCCTTGGGATTTGGGAAAATATAGATTTTGTGATAACATACCTCATTTCATAGGAAGAAGGGGCCGAAGGCCCAGAAGTTTTGTAGCTGGAAAAAATCAAAATCCATAAATAATCCTTATATATGATCATCCTAAGGTCCTGAGAGAAATGAAATGCTTCTCCATAAGAATGAAGGACCTTTAAAAAATAAAACAATAAAAATTTCCTACTTAATGGGGGAATGAATTTGTGGTGTCTTTTATTTTCCAATGCATATGCCACTCAATGTGTTCCTAACTCCAAGTGGCATAGTAGTGCTCTTTACTTTCCATTTCACATAGCACTCAATGTTCAAACCATAAAAAATGAAAGGCAAATAAAGGGATTGGAAAAATGTTGCATTGAAAACGAAGGATGCATCACACCCTCCATAAAGGAACCCATAAATGAGACAATATGATCCCTTGATATGTCAAGAACCCCATTCCCAAAATCACTACTCCGATCCACCTCATACTCACTACATGACTTAGAGAGGGTCTTCTTGGGAAATTTTCCATGACTTGGGGACTGGCGTACCCAATAGGACACCATGACAACCCTCCCATGCCTAAATTTGGAACATTTTATAAGGACTTTGAGCATTTGTTTAGTTTGAAAAGGGGGGATTTAATGCACATGGGTGGTTCTTTTGTTAAATGTGGCTTACTTGGCATGATGCATGTGAATTGTGGACCCTTGGAGGGCATACTTGTTTTTCTTTGTAGGACCTTTCCCGATGAAAGTTATTCATGAAGGAACTAAGCCACTTAGACCTTCATAGGGGCTTGAAATCCCATTGGCTGGATGTAGCGCCCCACTCATTGGAGGCCTTAGAAGATGAACATTGCACATGGGAATATGACTTCGTCACTTGAACGATGCTTAGAACCATGAAGGAGGGATGATATCATCATCCTATTCCCAAGCGTCCCTCTTGGGAGGCATGAAGTTACATTTTGATGGAATGTTTGGCATGTTTGGCACATTTGGTGATGTTCTATGCTTGAAGCCCCACTCTATTGCTTGATTTTGGGACGATGTGGCACTCTTCTAGCTTGATTTCCTAGCCTTGGGAGGATTTTCCATCACATGTGCCACCTTGGAGATGAGTTTTAGGAGCTTATGTCCCATCATTTTTTTAATTTTTTTTGGTCATTTTGTAAGCCTATGTGGGAAAAAAGACAAATTGACTTGTTAATTAAGCATTGTAACTTAGGTTTAAGCATAAAATTATGGATTCAATTGTAAAGTAGAAAAACTAGGGCTTGATTTTCCACATATAAATATGAGGCAAGTCATTTGTCACAAAATAATAACTCATCACTTGATAATTCTATCTTGGACTGAAATTTTGGCAACTTTGGAAAATTCCCTATATCTCCCTCTCTTGTTCAATGGATGAAATACTTGTTATTCAAATATTTTAATGCTAACAACTTCTCTTGGTGGCATTTCTTTGGAAATTTTTGGATACTATCTTGCTAGTAAGGGGTTCTTTCATGTTGTATATTGTATTTTAGTGATTATTTCTGAAATTTATTGTCATTTTACTTGTTAAGTTCAAAACATATATCTTAAACCATAGGAGGAGTAAAAGGGTTTACACCCCTAGATAAACTTCAAACCCTAGTTCATCTTGGATTTTTAAGCTAGACAACTTGGAAGGAGTGTTGTTAGGTTTTATAATGGTTTAAATCTAAAAAAATATCTCTTACTCCTCTTTCTATAACTTTCTTTCCAATGAAGAGACTCCATTCTCCCAATAACAAGGAACTAGTACTTTGCATTGGAGATTGTTAATTATTGCATTGGTAAACATGAAATTTGAGGTTTTGGAATTGTTCAAGTTGGATTTAAATTACATATGCTATTGGCTCTCTTGATTTCCAAGGGAATAATTATTGGACAAGTAATTGTGTTGTTGTAACATACATTAAGCTACAACCATTAAGGCTACAACAAACTCACTCTCTCGTACTTTTTTTCCACTTTTCTGCCACTAAAAATTACTTGTAAGTTGTGATAATTGTTCTATCGATAATAATATATTGATTGGGTGGTTTAATTTTCAATTTTGGTGGTTATAACTTGTTGTTTTAGAAAAAGAAATCTACATTCATTGGGCTATCATAAATACTTGTTGATAACACTCTTTAACATCCCTCCTTTGCTATCAAAATCTTGGTTTAAAAATTGGAAGATTGTCTACTAATTGCAAGCATTATTATCGAATATCATATACTTGATTTTGATGGTTTAATTTGCAGCTGTTATAACTTGCTCATTGTTGATATTTAATTTTGTACTTCTGAAATTTTAGGACAGAAAGCATAACATGTTGTTTCCCTCTTGTTCCAGGGCTCATTTCATCATATATTGTCTTGGTATTAGTTGTCTAACATTCTTTTTCCAGGTATTATTCATTGGAAACTTGTCCTTGGACGATATCCATCCTCCATCAAGCCCTCAGAACATTTATTTATGACCTATAGGGGTGATTCATTCTTCTCCTTGGCCTCTCCCTTACAATCCCCCTGGGGTCACTCGGGAAGCCTCCCTTGTGTTGGAGTTTTACATCACTAAACCGAGGAGGATATCTATTGAGGTGATAATGATAGGTGTCCCCAATTATGTCACACATTTGTTGCTTGGGTTGGGATTTTCCCAAACTACAAATTGTGTGATAACATTTTTGGCATCGTTGTCGAGGAGGATTTTGAATCCTTTCTGATCCCATAAAGACACTTGGCAAGTCTATCCCAAATAATTTACCTTATCTTTTCTGGAAACTCCATTGAGGGAAGTTCCCTTTTCACTTTCGATGAGATTTTCATAAATTTCATCTGACGACTCCACAACCTAAGAACTCATCTTTCCAAAAGACCCTCCCCAAGGGAAGTTTAATCCTTCCAAGGTTTACCAAATAATACCTCCTCATAATTCACTTGTTTTCAAAGCCTTGTTTCAAGGTAGCCTTCCCCTCACTCCAATGGCTCGTCCTCATGCCATTAAATATGACCACCATCCCTGGGTATCCCAATAGCGTGCCCAAAGAGTCTCAAAAGTGGTGTTGGGCACAGGTCTATTTTGAGGAAAGACCTATTTTTGGAAAGGAAGACCTAATTTTGGAGCATGCGCAACAGGTGGCAAGAAAGAAGCATGCAGAAAAAGAAGGAAAAGCAGCATGAAAGAGGAAAAGAAATGTGGCGCAAAGGCAGGAAAGCCTAACCATGATAGGGTTAGTTTTTTTTATAAGGATTGTAATGGCTATAAGCATGTAAAATAGTATAAATAAGAACCTAGGAGGTCTAGGTAGAGGTTGTTGTTGGTGAGTTGATGATGATTATTATGATTGTTGAGAGATTGTCGATTATAATAAGGTTGTAGAAGAGGCTGTGGATCCTGGTGTGATCTAGTCAACCTCATAAAGGATTATTTCCTTTATCTTGATTGTATTACTGAGATGTAATGCACGCAACGCTAGATTTTGTAGCAGATTAAATAAAAGAGAAATGAAGCCAAATCTTTGTGGGTGTAGCCCCAAGAGGACATGAACCATGGTAAAACCTGTGTTTTGTGTGTTTTTTTATTGAATTATTACTTTCTATTAATAGTTAGCTTATGAATGATTAACTAGATGTATTAGTATGCATGCATGAGGCTAAATATGAATGAAACCTATAAAAACTTGAATCAATAACAATTTTAATGCATAAAGAAAGATAGAATACACTCCCAGATCCCCACTCATTCCTAGACTACAAGCACTTGAGCATTGTAGTCTCCCATAAAAATTATCTCGGGTGAGACTGCATTGTGCACTCTGCACGCATCATTGCCTTCTGGTTTACTAGGAGGGACAATATTTTAGATGGTTTTGTTGGAAACCTGTTGAGATCCAAACTTGGGTCAACCAAGAAGAGAAAGAGAGATCCAACCAACAAATGGTTATGTTGTCGGTTGGAACTACATAAGGTTGAGTGGACGGGATCCGTGTAAGAAACACATAGAGAATGAAGGTATAGAAGGGAATGTTCAGGCCATGAAATCCAATGAATTCGGATAGTGAAAGATGGTTGAAAACAAAGGAACTTGATTTTGTGGAGAAGGACAACAGAAACCCCAAGTTAACAACACACAAATATCTCAACAAATGCATGTTTAGCGACTTGCATGAAGTATTTTTCTATGAGTTTCTGCATTTGTTGCAGTAGTCGCTATTGAGGCTAAAATATAATCACCCTACAAATCAAATTAGATAGTTGTAATGGAATCCCATGGAGATCACGCAGTTATAACAAGTTAATAACAAATTTATGCACGCAGTAGATTTCTAGATAGATAGTATTGTCGTAGGATTTGTAGTAGATACCATGAAGTCTTACACCACAACAGATCAAGATATTCTAAAAGGACCAAGAGGTAGGTACATCAGATCACTATATACTTCAATCAATATTTTATTGTATGAAAACGGTGTAATTATAATGGAATCAGACAGTTAGACTTCCCTGCGTGCATGGGGGAAGGGGGAAAGCACTGACAAGAGGTTGAGAAATGGAGGAAGAGATGGATAAGGGAAAGAAGAAGGAGACCATGGACCCAATCATGATGGAGGAAGACCAGATAAAGAAGATAATGACAACAAATAGAAATACATGTAGTGGAACACCCTACCAATATAAGATGAGTAGCAAGAAAAGAGCCATAGCCGACAGAGAGGGCTTGGCCAACAATGAATAAGAGGTAGAGGATCTCTGGGATGTGGAGAAGATTTAGGAAATATTATGTGCAACATATGAAAGGAAAATAGGAGGTACAGGGTCAGGGATGGAAAGAAAAACTCCAATCCAGATCATCGTCAGTGTGGAACCTACAACCGCATGTGCCACTAATACACCAAAAAAAACATCGGCATTTAGACAACCAAATTTTAGTGGAAGAAAAGTGACAGGACAGGGATCCAATCAAGGATCATCAATTGGGGGATCCATTTCATGAAGTAATAGTCAATTATCTACATCGTGTGAAGGAATTAGTTCAACACAATTCAAAATGGCAGGACATGATCCCATGATCAGATTACTAGAATTTCGGGGAGAGGCATCTGAGGACCTTGAAAAACACTTATTCATATGTGAGAAGATATGGGAAGCAAAGAAGATCACAGATGAGGATACAAAGCTCATGCAGTTAGAAATCACACTAAGAGACCACGCATTGGACTGGTATATGATCCTAGATGTAAAAATCCCACCACGAGTAACAAAGACTATTGTAGATGTGAAAAAACTAATGATAAACGAATTTCATAAGCCCATGTCAGAGGACCAGTATATGAATGAAATGATTGAAATCAAGAAAAAACTAGGTGAGTCTATTTGGGAGATTGATCAGAGGTTTAAACGCCTGAAAGGTAAGTTGAAATATGCAATGACTAACATGCAACATAGGAACTTATTTGTGAATTCACTGCTACCACATTTGAAATATCCATTAAGACAACAAAATTTCCAAACTCAGGCAGAGGCTTTGCAGGAATACTTACAACTGGAAGAGAACTAGTATCAACAGACAGATCCAGAAATAGAGGAGCTGAAGGAGGATTTGAAGAACCTAACATTCCAACTTAACCAGAATAAGGGTAAAGAGAAAAGAGAAGTTGTTTGGTGTACCTTATGCAGGACATAAGTACACCATAAGAACGAATGTCCAACTTTTGCGCAGTATATGGAAACAGGAGTACCAAACCATTTTCCAACAGGAGGACCATGGTACGATATTTGTAAAATGCATTGGAATGATCCATATCATTATCCAATGATGTAGAAGTATAAGACGGTACCCAAAAGTTCATATTTCATTTTCTGCAAATCAGTGGGTCATGATGATAAGGATTGTAGGACGATGGAGCTGATGAGAGAAAGAACTCCAGATACTTCTAGGGTGCAAGTAGAAATGATGACAGGGAAAGTTTCACTTCAATTCAACCAGGTACCACCATCATACAACAATGCACAACCACATTACAATAATGCACAGCCACAGTATAACCCTGCGCAATATAACCAAGTACCTCAGTAAAACGCACTGCAAGGAGATCGAGGTGGATACAGAGGTGGAGGATGAGGTAGAGGAGTATTTAGATGAGGAAGAGGATCAATAGTGTGCCACAACTACCAATAACTAGGACATTATGAAATGGATTTTCCACTTCCACTAGTGACATGTATGTACTGTCGCGCAACAAACCATGATACAGAATATTGTCCAACACTCTTGGGAAATATCCAAGAAAAGAGGAACCAGGAAAACTAGAATGTCTAGTGGATCTCTGCAGAAGCCAGGGATGATGGGAGAACCATCAATATATTCACTCGAGGAGGAGCCAAGATAGGAACTAACGCAATTAAAAAAGACCCAATGCAACACCAATGGGTTAAGAAGAATAATGACCCACATAAGTAGTTTCACACACAAAAAGAAAAGGAAATGTTTAAGGAGGCCATACAGGAGTTTCTCAAGAAAAAATTTGCATCTACATCATCCGCGCAACAAACTCAAAACTCACCAATGTCTGAAATTCCCTCCTCAATGGACCATACCAGTGAAGTAAAACCTTTAGAGAAAGTAAGTAACATAAAAAAAGTACTGCAATCTTGTGTTAAGTTATTGAAGGAGTCATTCTCTATTAAGATATTACAAAATATGCTAGAAATATGTAACACAGAGGTAGAAGGAAAGTTAGAGCATAAAATAGTCAATCATCTCCATACAAGAAGAAGCACAAGCATGGAATTCAGACTAAATGCTAACATTGGGAACTTCAACATGGATGATATTATACTGGACTTAGGATCTTAAGTAAATGGCTTACCTTAGAATACATGGAAGTGTCTAGGAGAACCCACACTAGGCTATTCACTTGTCCAGTTGAAATTAGAAAATCAACACAGAGTGTTACCAATTGGAAGGATTAAAGGTGTGACAATATATTTGGATGGAGTGCTCACTATGGGAGATTTGGAAGTAATAGAGATAGTATATGGTACAACACCTTACCCAACATTGCTTGGATTTGATTGGGAATTTGATAACCAAGCTATAATCAACCTGAAGATAAGAAAAATGAATTTTGAATCAGGTGAATATAGATTCATTGCACCATTGGATCCTTCGGAAGGAGAAAGGTTTGTAGATCCCACTTGTTTGGATCTAGAGGAAATAAACCAATTATACATAACCACCGTGTGTGAAGAGGATTATGTTAACCCAACTGTAGATGGGGTACTCAGCTGGATAAGAATTACATCATGTTCTTTGGAATTAGACACAGGTTTGGAGAATTAGCAACAACTATTACATGAAGTTTCCACAAGGAGGTGCACAAGAATAGATCGTGTAGTAAGATTGTTTGGTACATAGATAAGAGAACATCCCATTTTTCATGGGTTAAATGAATTAGAGGAATTTCTGACAAAATATGAAGAGAAAGTGTTAGAGAATCATAGGCTCTTAGCCTTAGATATTTCACTCAAGGAAACACCTGCAAGATGGTGGGGTGTGCACAAAGAAACAATTCAAGACTGGTATCAGTGTAAACAACTATTGTGCATTAGATTTGGCCCAAAGAATGGGAGCAATAAAATGCAAAGGTATAATGGATAGGATAACATTTTTTTTTGTAGTAACCTTCCCATTTGAACATGAGAATCCAAACATTGATTAAGTGTTGAAGATGATACGGGGAATAATATTTATTGATGAACCAGAGGTTGAAATCATGATAGAATATCAACAACAAAATAGAAAGACAGTCAAATAGTTACTCTCATGCTATCATGTTGAAGAGGAAGCACTAGATGAAKATGATMTGTGCAACATTAAGATTACAGAGATTGAAGGAGAAAGAGAGGTGGAAGGTCCATCTATAGAGTCAAAAGTATTTGTTGCACCAATCAAAGTTAAGARAGTCAACATTGGGATGAATGACAACCCTAAAATGGGAAGTATTGGARACTATYGGGATGAGCAAACAATAGAAAGAATAATAGAGTTATTGGGTGAATACAATGACCTATTTCCAATGACCTTTACAGAGATGAAATAAATAGCAGAGGATATAAGTGAGATAAAGATACCCCTCAAACCTGAGGGTGCTAGACCTGTCAGGAAAAGACCCTACAGATTGGATCCAGTGTATAAGCAGAAAGTGAAAGCATAAATTGATTGAATGTTGGAAGCTGGTATTATAGAACCTGTTGAGAAATATGAATGGATCAGTCCTATGGTAGTCCAAGAAAAGAAACAAGGGGGGATAAGGATTTGTGTAGATATGAGGAAACTTAATGATGCTTTCTTACATGACCCTTTCCCTACCCCTTTTATAGATGAGGTCTTAGAGAATGTGGGAGGCCAGGAAGCATATTCATTCACAGATGGATTTGTAGGTTACCATCAGATCAAAATATCTCTAGAAGACAGGTATAAGACTACTTTTGCTACAGAATGGGGATCCTACCAATATATAGTCATGCCATTTGGGTTGAAGAATGCACCAACCATATTTTCAAGAGTAGTCATGGTTGATTTTAAGGAATTCATACACTAGTTTCTAGAATTATATCTAGATGACTGGAGTGTATATAGTTTGTTAAAGGACCATGTATAAGTGTTAAGATTAATGTTGGAAAGATGCAGGCAATGTCAGATATCATTAAACATCAAGAAATGAATTTTTGGGACACCTTTTGGAATATTGTTGGGACATATAGTGTGTAAACAAGGTTTGCTAGTGGACCTTGCTAAGATTGCAGTCATTGTGAATTTACCACCACCAAAGTCAGTTAAGAGAAACATTGGGACATACAGGATATTACAGGAAATTTATAAAGGAGTATGCGCAGATTACTGCACCAATGGAAAAAATGTTAAAGAAGGACACCATATTTCAGTGGAATGAGGAGCAGGATAATTAGACCATCATATAGCCTTTGCAAGCAGAAAGTTGTCAGAATCAGAGAAAAACTACAACACCATAGAAAGAGAAGGCCTAATCATGGTATATGCACTTCAAAAATTCAGGCACTATTTACTAGGTAAACACTTTAAAATGTTCACATACCATTATGCCCTCAAATATCTAGTCAACAAGCCAGTGTTGGGGGGGAAGAATTTGTATATGGATATTATTGTTCCAAGAATTTGATTTCGAAGTGATAGTCAAACCAGGGAAGTTGAATGTAGGACCTGATCACCTGTCAAGGATAACTAATGGAGAAGAACCTACTAACTTGGAAGACAACTTCCCTGATACACAACTATTTTCAGTATAGGTAGCTAATGAATACTTCGATGATGTTATTGAATACTTAAGTACAGGGGTTGCGCCACAAGACTTTAACACTGTGCAGAAGAAAAATCTGGCAGTCAGAGTTGCATACTATCAACTTATTGCAAGACATTTATAAAAAAATGGGCATAGATAGCATTTTGAGAAGGTGTGTATTGGAAAATGAAAGGCCCATAATTTTAGTATAATCTCATGAAGTTATAGTTGGAGGACACTATGCAGGTAAATCTATCACACAGAAGGTATTATGTGCAGGATTATGGTGGCCAACAATCCATAAAGATGCCAAGGAATATTTCCAAAAATCTGATGTTTGTCAAAGGGTTAGAAAACCCAATAGAAGGGATGAGATGCATCTAATACCACAAGTGACTCTACATGTATTTGAAAAATGGGAAATAGACTTTGTGGGACTTATTAATCTACTAGAAAAAAGGTCAGGAGCTAGATTTAACAATATTGTGACTGAATACTTAACAAGATGGGCAAAAGAAACACCTTTCAAAGACTGTAGCACATAGACATCAGGGCAATTCTTATTTGAGTAAGTGATCACCAAATTTGGATGTCTTAGGATTATGATGAGTGACCAAAGAACTCATTTTTATCAATAATACCATCAGGCCTATGACTGGAGAGTTTGAAGTCTATCACCAGAAGAGTACACCATATCATCCTCGGGAAAATGGAACAGTAGAATCTTTCAATAATATCTTGGAAAATGCTCTGACTAAAATCTACAATGTCAACAGGGATGATTGGGACTTGAAGATACCAGCAGTCCTATGGGCATATAGGACCACATGTAAGAAGTTGACAGGACAGACACCATTCATATTGGTGTATGGGAAGGAGAAGTAGTGCCATTAGAATTTCTGGTACCCAGTCTGCGTGTAGCAACGATTACCAACATGACAAAAAGAGGCACAGTATAGGAAAGGATAAGTCAACTAATGGAAATGGAAGAGGATAGGATTCTGGCAGGATTTCACCAGGATGTACAGAAAGAAAGAGACAAAGCATGGCATGATAGACATATTAAAAAGAATATTTTTAAGGAGGGAGACCTAGTTCTACTCTATGAAAACAAATATTTCCAACGCCCTAATAATTTTAGAATGCATTGGCTAGGGCCATATGAGGTAAAAACTATCATAGATGGGGGATTTGTACATCTAAAGGACTTGGGAGGAACAGAATTGAAAGGAATGATCAATGGCAGTCGACTGAAACTATACAGGGACAGTCGACCTACTAAACCTTAAAAGTTACAACGTAGTGAGAAAGGCATGTATATAGTGTACTATAGTAGATATTAGGAAAGAAAACTCATAAAAAGTAATACAAAAGTAGAAAAAGGAGAAAAGGAAGAAAAAAGTAGAAAAGAAAGAAAATACTAAATACAGGGAAATATCACGCGCAACAAATAGTGGAATAAGCGCGAAAAAAAGAAAAGTGATCATGCGCAACATAGGGTTGACAAGAATCAAACATCGCGCACTAAGGGAAAGTCACAGCAGAAACCTATAGTGCACCAAAAAAGTGCAGTGTACCAAAAAAGGGGCCAACGGTCGGAAAAGAAAAAACCGGTCGTCAAGGTAAAAAAGCATGAATTGGGCATTTATGAAACTGAACGAAGCGTACTCAAAAATATTCAATGCTTTGATAACAACCAAACAATATTCTTTGAGAAGATTCAGGGCACTTATGATGCCCTATATAAAGTGAAAATGTGGGCCAAACAATATTTATTGTGCATTTGTAAACCCGTGAAGCTAAGGAGGACAAAGACGAAATGCGAACAGGCGAGGTTGGAGATCATAGAAGATGAAGCTCAATCAAAGAAGCAATAATTACCCACGATGGCACCCCCAAAGGTTGGCACACCAAGCCAAACAACATAGAAAACACACAGTAATCTCAGATTACCGTAGGAAACCGCAGAGGCAGAACAAGAATTTACACAGAGAAAGGGAATCGTCGATGTCACCGCAGATCGAACCAGTGAGTGCCACACTGGTAGAGGAAGAAGAGCAGGCCCCTATGAATGCCTATATGGATATCGACTCGCACGACAGTGAGCACGAACATGAACCATTAATCACAAGAAACCCACAACAACCTTCCAGGGCCAAATAATTCCACAAAACGAATGGTGGGGACAACAAAAGGACAAAGTTTGATGGGACAAGACCACATCTTGTGGTGGAGTCCGCAAAACAGGAGGAAATATAGATAGAAGATATCACATGGAAACCATAATCAGGCAGGGAAGACAGAGAACCAAAGGCTAGGACCTATAGCATAATGGTAAATAGAAAGGGAAAACAACCCATCGCGTGGTCCCCATGCAAGCAGCCTGATGTCGCGATTGTTTTACCTCATATTCCATAGGGGGTGCATGCCACACCAAATCTACTAGATTGCATCAAAAGGATAAGATACACATACCACAATGTGTCTGACACGAGAAAATTCCCAGAATTTGCACAACAGGTGTATATGGAAAGCCTGGGTGTTGACGATTAAAATCACAACGATGAATTCTACCCGCAAAGGATTGCTAAGATCTATTATTTAATTATGATAATTATATTTAACTAGTAGGTGGGACCCCCTTGTAGACTAGAGGCTCAAAGATAGACATGTTACACTTATATGTTGATGTTGTTATGATGTTTCCTACATAGTCCTATATAGTTGATGATGCAGTCTTGGTTTCATTTGATATGACAACATGGATGGTTGATGCATTGTTACTAAATGTTGTTGATATTCACTTGCAATATGAGGCAGTACTATGGGTATGAGGGTTATTTTGTTTTACAGGTGCTATGTCATGTTATAACATTGATTAATAATCTATACATGATTTATGAAAAATATAACAAAATGATATAGGAGCTAGCTCAAAACAAAAGGAAAAAGTATGGATAAATCCTAAAGCTATGGCAAAAGGTTTACATATAAACCTTGAATGTATATGTGTAATAGTGACAAATGTGAATGATGGACCTAGATGTTATACTATGCATTTTGGTTAAAGGATCATGCGATTTTGTTTAAAGGATTATATCGGAAGCGCATATGGTAATGTTAGCATATGATATTATTGAAGTTATGACATGTTCAGGTGGCACACTATACAAAGGATATGGAATTGAATTATGGATTGGATATGGTTTGATTTTAATGGTTGATGTTATGTTAATGGGTTGGCTCGTATGTGAAATTGAATATGGCCAGGTGAGGAAGTGACGTGCATTTACTGCATGTCACTCCAAACCTCCCTTCAGCCCATCACCCTAGCATAGTTTCATTTTGCTTTGTTGGTTGTGGAAGCTCCGTGATTTCAGGTTTTGGAAGGGGAAAACTCAAAATAGCTCTTCATTGAAGCAATTTTTCACAGGTATTGTTTTTCTCTTTCCATCCATGATGGAATATCTATATTATGAATCAAATGGTGACTCAGGATTGCATGGGTTCTGTGCTTTCTTGATTTTTCGACTGAGTGTAAATATTGTGTTATGGGTTCTCTGTGATTAATGTGAAATATTGGAATTTTTAAGAGAAGTAATGGGTATTATTGATTGTAAAGTCTGCACATTGGTTATTGATTCTGTTAGCTTGGATTTTTATGATGATTCTTGTGAAAAATGATAACAGTGGTGCAACGAGATCTGATTTTTATTGTTGTGGAGTTTTACCACCATTCTGGGTATCATTTGTTGTTAACCCTTTTTCGTCTCGGTCGTTGTTGTGATTTTTTATCCAAGTTGCGATGCAACTGTTGACAGTGGTGTGGTTCTTTTTTGCTGAGCCTGAGATATTTTTTGTTATGGCTTGTTCTTTACTGTCATTATTGCCGAAAGCATTCCACAGACCAATCTCTGTTTCACCTAGAATATTAAATGGAATCATGTGTATGCAATGAGTGGCCATAGGTTGTGCACTGCCATTCTTTTCACAAGAATTTTTAACACTCACTCCTCTCATATTGGTTATAATGGCCGGATGTTATGTTGTGAAGCCTCACTGAGAATTGTTTTTCGAGGGTTATCGACCTCCTGGGTGTTGGGAAGAGACATGGTCTCTCTGTGTTTTGAGGATTCTTCATTGTTTACATGAACCCTCGTTTCCTCTCTCCAATAAAATTTTAAGAGGCATCTGTGTGTGCCTAGGTTGTTAATCTTGAATTGTCTTGTTTCTACTCAGGCATTCTCTTTATGGATTTGTCAAGATAGTGGGGTTATAAGTTGAAAGAATGTGGTTTTTTCAAAGGATCACGATTCCTTGTTATTCCAAGATTATATTTGTTTACCTGTGGTTTCTTCTCGATGGTAAATTATTTAGGAGGTAAAAAGATTATGATCCCCCTTGTGTTTTCAAAGGTCAAACATAATTTCCTCACCTCTCTGCAATAAAATTCTATTGAGCCCAACTTTCTTCTTTTTTCCTTTGGCACCTTTTGGGTTCTGTCAAGATTTTGGTTACCAGTGAAATGACTGTGGTATTTTTTTTAAGAGAATGCGGGCTATCTAACTTCAATACCATTTTTGGATCAAGTCTATGTATTTTCTCTATGTGATTAATTTGTATGAATTACCTACAGCCCGAGAGCTTTTCGTTTGGTCGATTGTGGTCTTTCCACTCATCACTGTGTTAAATGTTAGCACGATCATGATTCTGTCAATATTAAAAGAGACACCTATGTGTCGATATGGTTTTTTTATCTTCATGCATCTTATGGCTTTGTCTTTTATCAAGCATTTCTTTTGGAAGGAAGACTGTATATGTTTGATGAATGTGGATCTCAGGTTCAGAGTTACATGTTTTTGGTTAAGTAATGTTGTCTAATTAATATTGGTATCGATGATTATTTGGTTGAAGACTTGTGTGTATGATAGGTTCATCGAAAATGCTCTTGATTCTGTCCAGATTTAAAAAGGGACCCATGGGTGATTAAATTGGGCCTGATTTTGGTTTGATGGCAATTGATTGTTGATTGTTAATCCTGGGTCTATTATTGTTTGATTACCAAGGATGAATATTGGATATAGATAATAGGATTCATTGTGAATATTATTATTGTTTTAAAAAAAATAAAGAGATCATCATTAGAGTATACATGATGGTGGCTCGGATGGATATGTTGTTATTGTGGAATTGGAAATGATTTGCACAGTCATTATTAGGATGCATAGATTGATATGAATCGAAGAATTCTGGAAAATTAAATTGTTTTGTTGAAGGCAACAACTAATTTGTATGTAATTAAGGAACAATTCAAGGATCTTGGTCTTGGAAGTGGATGCTTTTGGATTGAAATTGAAATAGAGTTATGATTGTTGTTTGATTTAATTTATTTTATGAATAGTATCTATATAATTTCCTCTCATTTTCTCACTTTTTAGCTCATTATAAATCCCCTAACGATCCCAAATTCATTTTGCATGCCCTGTTCACTAATATAAAATTAAAAGTATGTATGATAGTGATAAAAAATGATACAGAGATAGATGGTAGTTGATATATTTTAGTATTGTTTTCACAGTCAGTTATTTAATAAATTGTCAAGCAATAATCGTGTTCTTACTCCCTATCATGATATCACTTTTTTTCTTATTACAATCCCCCCAAATATCCCATGAACCCTATTTCACCCCCTACTCATTTGACAATTATTAAATAAATTTTATGGATTGCATTGCATGGGTCTTATGTTAATTTATGAGCCAAACTTTGTTTCATATTAAGAGAATTTCATGTAT
The DNA here is from genome assembly GCA_009831015.1 of Picea engelmannii. Lineage (NCBI taxonomy): Eukaryota > Viridiplantae > Streptophyta > Pinopsida > Pinales > Pinaceae > Picea > Picea engelmannii. Next base: position 192,652 of record ML797057.1, read on the forward strand.
GGTCTGTTAAGAGCTAGTTGCTAATAATTGTTGCATACAGGATTAGTTTATTTATGAGAGGAAGTCATGGTTGAAACAATAGGGTAGAGGAAACTGGAACAGAAGGCCTAGAAGGCCCAGATTCTCAATACATTTCGATGTCAATCCTCAGGAGTTGAAACAACTTTTTCAAGCTAGGTTTTTCAATTGGATTGGGAAAGGAAAAGTCCAGCCTAGACCAGAGAGGCCTCCTTTCTAGCCCCCAAAAGTTCCTGGTATCCCTGTGCCTCCCCATGTATCTTTGCAACCTGAAGTTCCCGAGAATGATGGATTGCAGGATATTGTTCACCCAACAGTCTCCCACCATCGTGGTTGGAAAAAATTGTCATTACCTCCTCCTCCTCCACCTGTAAACCCAAATTTTCAAATTTCCCCAACACATTCACCTATGCAGCCCTCCCATCCAAGCAAACAACTCAAAACCAAGGCTCACCGTGTGCATGAAAAAGGTAAAGCTACTTATGCTCCCTCCTCTCCTTCAAGTGACTTGGTCAAGTCAGTGTCTTCCCGTATGCACTTGAGGGATGACTACTCCCATGTCATTAGTGAGATCAAGCCTCAAGGTTCCACCAAACCTAAGGTTAATTCAGGGAAGTCCAAAGGGGACATCAACAACAAAGGAAGAATTGCCTCTCAAAGTGGCAAATATGGTTTTTGATTGATGTGTTATAATTGATTTCTTGAGGACAGTGGAATGCAAAATGTTTTGGAAAACAAACGATTTTTTGGGATATTGTGGATATTTACATGTTTTGGATATAATTTGAAATGTTTCTGATATTTAAATTTCAAATTGTGGAAATAATTATGGGAGCCACAAGGAGGCATGTGTTAATTGGTTGTATAGTTATGTTTATTTTTGTTAAGAAATAAAAAGGGAGACACAAGGGGGGCCACCTACTTAGTTGTTATTTAATAAAAGACCCTTAATTATTATTATTATTATTATTATTATTACTCCCCATAAACTAAATATTAGTTAAGTTTTAGTTAACTTAACTAAATGAGGTAGTTGAACTACTTCAACTAATTTGGAATGCATAAAAGCCAAATGAGAAGGAAGTTTTAGCACTAGGAATCACCCTCAGATTGCATAGAAGGTAAGCCCAATACCCATCAGTTTATGTGTAAATGTAAATGAGTTTTAAAGGGTTCAAATGGACAAGACTCAAGATAATAATGTTCTAACTCAAAAATCTGGGCTAGCATGCACAAGAAATTGAGGTCTTGATTAACTTCAATCAGTGAGTGGGAGTAAAGGTGAATAGAGGGAAGACTTTTCTAAGGAAAATGTAGATGCTTGTTGTGGACATCAGGTCTTCAACCAAACTAAGGAAGAAAAACTCAAACACGAGATCTTCTTGAATTCAAATTTTAAGGAAAATGAAGATCATAATAATACTATAATCAAACATTTATCATAATATCACTACAACAATCCATGTGAATCATTCAAGCATGAATACTTCAGTATCAGAGGCAAATAAGCTGGAGTAAGAAAGTTGGCTTATATTAATCGTGAAGTTTCAAATCAAGTACATAACCAGTTAACCAATAGCTTCATCAAAATATTACAAAATAAGGGAGCCTAGCTCAACCATTYGAACCTACTAAAGMATTTAGACTATATATTTATAACAAAAAGGAAAGGYAATAGCTGGAGGTGCGAGYTGGCCTTCCTCTCATGAAAATATCCATATAATTATGTCCTCTAACAACTAAGCTAAAAACTGAGCTATAAAAAGGAAAATGTTGGCCACTGATCCAACCAACTTTTGAACTGACTTGATCTTCTTTGATGCKYATTTTCCTACATGCCAAGTGTCCTTCAGAGGCTTGAAAATTGTCATCATGTTGTCARCTACCATCTTTTCCTTTCTCCACATCATCAKCCAATTCACAATGATGATAATTTGAACCCCTTGATTCCTGGTACYYGTTGGTATCTTCTTTCGGTAGYGCTCTGGGTAGCGAGATTTTGTAGCATCCCCACCAAATTCCCTGTAATTCTGTAGCACAACCTCCAAAATAGGCATGTCGAATGGGTAGCGCCAGACATGTGTAATTCTCTCTCTGTTAAAATTTTGGTAGCAACTGCTTGTGTGTCTGCGTGCGATTCGGTAGCACCCATCTAAATTCACAGCACCATCATTTCACCACTGACAGATTTGGTAGAACCCCCAGGAAGTTAGCAGTGCCATCGCTACAACAGTATTAGGATATTAGGCAACATTATATGTAGCAGACTGATAGAATATGAAAATTAGACAATTATGTAGCACCATAGCGCTATGGAATGTCTGTGCTACTTCTGTTGAAGAGATTAACTCTTTACAAAACACTGAAATCCTCAGCAGTATGCATTAGAAGTCTGTATAGCCTGTATAGGTGGAAAAATTAATATTTCCTCAATCACTTATCCTTACAAAAAGGGGCCATTCCCAAAAATGGATCTCACCTTTCACCAATCACTTCATCAACCTAACACTCCTTCTTGTGGAAGGGGGACTTCCCTTTAGCACATCAACATGCTTCCCTTTAGTAGTAATAGGCTTCTTCATTGGAGCTATGATTTCCTTGGCTACTGGATTCTCCTTTTCAATAACATCTTCAAACAATAGATTCAAGTTTCTTTGAGCTATCTCATCATGGAATTGTTGCAACTCTGCTTTGAGTTTTTTGTTTTGATACTGAAAGTCTCAGTTTTTCCTATATAGGTTCGTGAGTTGCCTATGAAGAGGTTGGGCTCTTCTTGCTGCAAATCTTGCTAATTCAAGAGTGTGGCTATAACCATCCATGAGCTCTTTCATCTTAATTCTTTCAGATAGGGCTTATGATTTCAAATGAGCCACCTCCTTCCTATATTCTCTGAGTTGTTTAATCAATATTTTGAAGGTCTAGTTGCTAGGTGGAGTGGTGATGTTGACAGTCTCAACAAGATTTTTTATGGCTTCATCTTCCTACTACACATGGATTACTTATTCTATCTCAACAGTATCCTCAATGCCTTTTCCCTTATATTTCTTCTTATTTAGAATGGAAACCTTTGGTAGGACCTATTATTCAACAACCCCTTTGAAATTTTATGACCTTGTGAAAGGCTTTCTGATCTTGGTGCTAGCTATTGAAGGAGATGAAGAGAAGTGTAGTTTCCTTCCTTTCTTGGTTGTGGATTTAGTAGAGGAAGGGACCTCTTCTAATTCTGGTGCAAGAGGGGGTGAAAGGTCTCTCTATGGAGAATGGTAGGCCTCCTTCTCAATTATTGCAACTTCCTTAATGGATTCTTGATCTTGAACAGGGGCCTTACTCTTTATTTTCTTGCTGGCTCCTATTGGAGCATCACTGGTGAATGACAAAGGGCTTGGTATCTGTGACTGAGGAGTAGCTTCTATGTCTAATTTCATGTGAGTATAAGAAATGAAGTGTTCCCATGAGATGTTCCTCTTTCTCGGCTCTTTAGAAACTAGAATTCTAATCAACCTAGAATGAAAAATTCTAGTATCCACAACCTTTGATTTGGATTGAACCCTATCTGACATTTTTCCTACACTTCTCAAAAAATAAAAAGGAATGTTCATTTCATCTTTGCCAGTAAAATGCAGCAGAAGCCTTATATGGTACTGGTATAATGTATTGAAACTCCCCTCACATGTGAAGTACCTTTGAATGATCCTCAATATTTTATCAAACTCTCCAACCAGATGACTTCTTGGTAGCCCTTTGGACAGATTGTCAGTTTGATATTTAGGCTTAAGGAAGTCTCTGGAAAAGGCTACATTCAAGGCCATGGATTTAAACCACTTCTCTCTAGTGATAGGGATCCTTGTAGCCGTTGAAATAGAAGTCTCCAACACCTCAAATTCTAGGTCCCCTACCTTAGTCTTCAGGCCTTCAAAATGTAAGGAAAATTTCCTTGCCACCTCAGGATGACCCCTCTGCATATTTTGGTAGAAAGTGAGGCAAACCACCCTTTGAAAAAATTCTCTAGCCATGGGCTCTACCTCAAATAAATGCATGTCTGCAGGCTCAGTTCTAACCACAATACCACCCTTGTCTGACTTCTTCTTCTAAGGAGTCTCCATATTTTAGGATGAAAGGTTTAAAATATATGGTGCAGTGATGGCCAGGAAAACAAAGAGTTGAACTTCAATAAGAATTTGATAGTGAATAGTGGCTTCCCCTTTCCAGGAATCTCCCCTAACTCAAACTGGTTGCTATCTTAGGAAAAAATGGTTGTGAATTTCCCTCCCTTTTCTGTTCATAAGTATTAAAACTGAGGAATAATAAGGTGAAGAATGATATCACTACAATTGTATTTGAAAATAGGGTCGAAAACAATCCAATTCAAAAGGTAGAGGAAGCAAGGGAAAATGCAGCGTCATTTTAGTAGTAAGTCTAGGTAGCACAGTGCATGTACAGGAGATAAAGATTCCTTTGGCACTCAAAAATTAGTAGCATTACGAGTAGATTTCTTAAGACTGATAACCAGGTGATGGTGACTGCAAGTTTGAGAGAAAGAAATACTGATAGGAAAGCATGAGGGAAAATACCTCCTCCAATTTTGTAGGCACGATCGCTACCCAAAATCCAAGCAATAATTACTCCTTGAAATTGATATGCAGATGAGGGAGACCATGGAATAAATGGAGAATGATGATGACTCATATCTTTAGAAAATTTTTAGGAAAGTATCATGAGCATATCGGCCTCCGAATCGACCTCAACATCTAATCTCGTAGCGCCACTGCCAACTGGTCTGAACTGGTAGTTTTTGCAGCACAGAGTTTTGAACTTTCAAAATTCAAAAACCATTAGCAACCTCATAAAGGCTGAATCCTTGAAGGAATATTTTAACTAACCAAGATGATGAAAACAAGGTTGAGATGACATCAACGCTATAATAACAAATCATGGTAAGGAATGAAGGACAGGGAATGCACTATGGAAACTCCTAGTGAGTTGGCAATGCTCCCTTTTCAAAAAAATGATTTGACCATTAAGCATAGGACAAAGGGATAGCATGGCAAGGCTACAGAGGCATGAGTGAGGAGGGTGACATGTCAAGTCAAGATGGTCGTGGAGTGAGTTGATATTATTGTCAAGTCATGAAGGGGATCAAAACATAAGTCACGAAAATGAACCTAGACCAAAAGTTTATGTGAGGATCAAAACTTGAGTCATGACTTAAGCTTTTATTTATTAAGGTAACCTAAGTAAATAACACTTTTAAGAAACAAATCAAAATTAAAAAAAAAAAAACTAAAAGCTTAGAAAAAATAAAACTAAGGGCTAAAGACCGAAGGAAACTTAGTGTGATAACATTGGCTCCACAAGGGATAGCATGCTCCCTGCGAGATGCCAAGAAAAAATAGTTCCAGTGCCTTATCCTAGGGATATGGGGTCAGTTATTAAAACAAAAATAAAAGAAATATGATATTTACAATGGCATGGAAATCCCCTCATGGCTCAAGCAAAGTAATTTTTTAGAATGGCACAGGGGCAGACCCAGGTTTCAACGCTTCAACAACGCACCAACAAAACCCTAACTATTGACCCTTTCGGTAACACCTGCAAAGAAAATGAAGTCTCACTCGAGGTAGAGGCAGGGGTGGTTGCAATATTCAAGTGTCTGAAACCTTAGCTGGGACACATATCTCTGATTCTTTCTCTTAGCAAGCACTTTAGCAAAGATCGTTCATCAATATTTAACCCTCAAGGCACTCCGTAGATGGCACAAAGCCCCACAACATTCACTTGGATCTAGTTTAAGTTATCACTTAGCAACAACGAAGTAGGTTTAGCACTCAGTACTTTCATATATGTCAAATCTACACCCATAAATCTAAGAAGCACAAAGAAAAGTGGATCTATCTAAGAGTATCATAGCAAATCACATAGCATAATCATATCAAGCATAACACATGGAAAGAAACCAACACATTAGGTCGAAACACCAAGAATAACACATAGAGTTACTGTGGTTCACCCCCACCCTGGGGATACATCCACAAAGTCTTCTTCTTCTTTATTATCTTTGGTCAATCAGGTTACAACAACGAGCTCACACTTGTACTCCGCATAGGACAGGAGATCTGCGTGCACCTCACCAAATCCTCCTTCCCCGAGTAGATCTAGCACAAAGCCTTCTTACAATCTATGCACTCAGCACTTGCACTCAGCTCTGCAAGTCGGTCACATAATATATACAAAGCCTTTACTGGAACTTAGCTTATCTTCTTTCTCTCTCTTACATTGCTTAGCTACTTATTTGTACTTTACAAAATAGGCCTAAAACATGAGTAAACCCATGGGCCGACATCCCTTTCCTATTACATTAACACAAAATCCCTAAAAAGGGCCCCAAAAGTGGGTTAAGATCCTGTGATCTCTACTTCACCTAGTGCTCCATCTTTGACAGACTGTCGAAGTCCAAAAATGGTCAAATATGACCAAGTGTTCCTCAAAACTTGGTCAAGGGCCAACAGACCCCCAACACTCACCTGTGACTCACCCTGAGTCACTCTGGTCTGATCAACTCCACTTCGAATGTCTCGAGCTTGGCCTAAGCTACTTTGACCTACTACAGTGTGACAACCTCTTGCTCAGTGAACTCCTAGATCACTGCGTCATTTACTAGTCCTTCCATGCGCTATTCTGCGGTGATGACAACTTGTTCAAGATTGGTTGCCTGGTTCTCAAATTCAGTGAACAGTTGGAATGCTTTCTCTTGGAGTGGTTGAATTCGTTGAGAGACTTCCATCACTTTACTTTGCAGCATGTGTACCTGTTGTTGGGTGGTGCATTGTTCTGGAAATTGCTTCATTCTCTTGACTGGGGTCAAGGCCTTCAGTTGCACCTGTAGTGTATCTGCATGTTTCTTTGCTTCTTGAATTTGTGCCTCTAATGTTTGCAATTTTGGGTTCTCTGTGAGGTTCTAATAAGTCTAGGTTCTTCTAGCGCTCAACTGCTTACATTCCAAAGATAATGTTTTTAACCTGTCAACTGCGCTACGGGAAGTTGCCTCCCTCAGATCTCTTACTTCTTGGGGAGTCTCAGGCATGGTTCAAAGTTCCAGATATGTGATGTGCTGCTGAAGTTGTTGAATTAATTCTTCAAGTTTTGTCACCTACTATGGGAGACGTTGTTCAATCTTTACTTCAATGATCGTCATAGAGCGAAGTGCTTTGTGAACTCGTTCCTGCACATCAAGTTGCTCTGCTATAACCATGCTTTCTCCTCCTCTCACTTCGGTTGTAAGGAAAGTTGGTCCTATTCTGCCTTCCTTTGTTGTACTATAAGTGTGCTCTGTACTTGTGCCAAAGATTGGGTGGCTTGCGTTGTGTCTTATGGATCTCGTCGAAGGCGAGCTTCAACTTTCTCGACAATCTGGTGTAATTGGGTGGGCTCATCACCTGTTTCTTCTATTCCCGTTTTCAAGGGAGTAGTAGAATCGACTCGGCTGGACTGAAGTGCTTGCTGCACATCTTTAAGTTCACCCTTGAGTCAGTTGAATATCTCCTCCTACTTCACTTCTTTCCTTTCTACGATCTCTAGTGAGGCATCATTCAACACAGTGATCAAGAAGTCGAAGTCGTCCTGTGTGAGGGTAGTCTTAAACGTAGTCCGGGTGGCCTTAGTTTTCTTTCGGGATGAGGGATTTGGTGGGGTGACCTTCCTTTTCTTACAGGGCTCCTCCTCCTCTCTAGGTGGATTAACCTCGCCTTTGTTTTTCTTAACCTCTATGCCACCTAGTTCTTCACCAACACCTCCCTGCACAGGTGAGATCAAAGTAGTCTTCATGGATGTACTATGGATATCTTGAACTTCATCATCCGTCTTAGTCTTGCTCGGTCTAGGGGCGTATCCAGTATAGCTTCAACTCTTTCCACATCGGACATTTCTGCGAGGTTTGCTGGAACAAGGAGGTTCGTCGATCATTCCTTGGTAATCTGCTCCAAGTCTTCTTCTATCAACTTGTAGTATGATTGGAATTGTTGTTTGTGCTCATCCACGCGCACTGTGATATAGGTGAAGTGGCATTCCATACTGAATTTGATCAAAGGTCTAAACCTATGAAGTGTGTTTAGTGTGAGGCGTGGTGTAGACTGGATTTCATTCTTTAATTGGTTTTCATAAGCGTGGAAGATGGCATTGGAATGCCACTACTTGTTCATGTCGCTGGAGTACCACAGTGTATAGAACTTCATGGCCAGTGATTCGAAGGGTTCAATCTCCAAAAAAGTGGCACCTTCTGGTAGCTCCCAGGTGATAAAATCAATGAGTATGAGCAACCAACTAAAGTGGAACTCATACCCTTGGTCTTGTGCTTCTTTGTAGTCAAGCTCTAGCTGATTTACAAGGTACTTTGCCCAGTTCATTTTTAGTCCCTCTGCGCACTTCCCTGCGAGGTCAACTACAAATACAGTCACCTGTGTGGGTACGTTCTTGCGGACTAACTTCCCTACGATCATCTCTCAACCGAGGCACACTTCTGCATTATCGATGGAGGCTACCTTGTAGCCTCACGTGCCCTTCTCTACATCACAATATGTGTCTTTTATTCACTGGGTGAGAGCATGATCTGCGGTCTTTCCAGGGTAAAACTCTTGTGGGTCAGGGCCTTGCATGCTTATCCCTGTGATCCGATTGATTAGAATCAAATCCACTGTGATGTGGTGATCCAACCATAAGTATCCTCTGTGGTAGCAGGACAACAACAATCTGACATATGCATTCACTTCCTAATGCCTCCCAAAATGCAGAATCTTCATTACAATGAGGAGGGTTGACTGTGTGAGGTTATGGGTCCATTGCTGAGGGAAACTCTTCGGGTTCCTCCCTTTTGTGATAGTTAAGTACTTGTGCGGGGCTATCATACTGTAAACTTTACAATCTCCAAGGTTAAAATCAATAAATTTCAGCGCTGTGAGCTTATCCTGGTCAGCATGAACTGTGTGCACCGCTTTCAGGTAGTATGCAGTGACCAAAGCATAGTCAAAGTCTCTGGGTACAGTGTCTCGATTCACTATGCTGCTTAGTGGTGGGATATATCTAGGCAAGAGACTTGGGATCATATTCACAGTGGCGAAGTCATTTCCGAGCTTAGATCGTCTTTTCGAAGGCAGTCAGGATGGTCCTGCTCAAGCAGTGGAGGGGGAATCTAGAAATGATCCTAAGGATGATTCCTATACACTTTTGGACACTCCTCACTCTGACATGACTCTCTCAGTCATTAATTCAATTAAAAATTCTTCAACTTCTTTCTCAACAGCACTGAGCTCGTCCGGCATACAAGCTTGGGTCAGCTAGCTTGGGTGCGAAAGGAATTCAGGGACTACAGTGAATAATATGGGAACAAGGCAATGATCTCAGGGTGAATTAATCTTAGGTTTCATGCTCAAATTCTCACTTCGCAAAAAGTATTCTCAGTGCGTGGCGCAATGGACTAAGTAGGGAAACTTAGCAACGGTCTGCTTGCAATGAGTATGATCCTTCATTAACTCTTGTTCGACCCATTATGGCACTTTTCAATGGTTGGATGACGAACCTTTATTTCTTTTCTTCCCATTCAGAGTGGAAGTCGAACGGATATATCAGCCCCAATGGATATATTGCTTCGTCATGGTGAAGTACTCTATGTCGTTGTTATGATATCTCGACGAAGTTCCAATTCTACAATTTTTCTTTCTGTGAAGTATCCTCTAGAACCTCTTGTGACCTTACAGTATTATCCCTTTTCTTTCTTAACTTTCTATCCTTCTTCCCAATGAGCTTCATCTCAGTTATGCTTTTACCATTCTGATGCTTACCTTCTGCGATCTTAGTTGCTTCACGTTGTTGAAATTCTTTCCTAGGGTTCTTGGGTAATACTTCTTCTGTCTCGAAGGTAATTAACTCAATCTTTTGTGGATCCTCTAGTGTTCTCTTCACCTTGACATCAGGGTTGCTAGTATTAAATATCTGCGACTGACTCTTCTATTCTTCAATCAAGTGTGCAACCCTTCTAGTCATAAAGTCTTTTAACTCTTGCTTCTTCTATTCCAAAACTTCTTCTTCCTCTTTTCATCTGGCTTGTTCTCTATCAATCCAAGGTTTTCCTATGAGCATGGTAAACGGGGCATTGTCTTCAATAAATTTAATAATTTCAAAGTCTTCCTCTGTCGAAGTTCCATTGACAGTCATAGGTATCTGGGCGAGCCTTCCACATAGGTTTACTAGCTTTCCTCTGAATAAACTTGTTCCTCCTAGGGAAGGGATCATGGCAGGCTTTCCTATAGCTTCCCAAGTTCTTTCTGGCATAAAGTTTACTTGAGTTTCTTCATCAAGAATATAGTCAATGTCAAAGTCCCCTATTCTTGCTTCGAATTGCTCCTTTTCTTTGAAGATATTTGGTAATCGGACATCTTTATGTTCCTTCAGGGTTTCTTTTATCCGTATTAATATTTTCTCTGATTCTTGCTGGGTTTCTGCCTTTTCTGGATCTGACTTCTATTCTTCTTGATTCAGATTCAACCTTTCCAACTTAGTGATCATTCTAGGGAAATCCAATACGTCGTGGTCCAAAGCTTTGCAATAGAGACAACTAGGTTTTCTCCCAGGGAATTCCTTAGCAAGATGTCTTGGTCTTCTGCAACTGTAACAAAGAGTTAATCCTCTCTTTTTCTTCAATGATCCCCAACTCTTCTTGTACTATGCACTAGGATCATAGTGGCTAGCCTGCAAAAATTTATTTATGGGATCCTGCATCCACTTGTTATTCCAGACAGTCTTTCTATGCATAGGTATAACATATCTATCATTATACTTATCAGATCTATTCATATCAAACTTTCTTTCATCTATTACTGCCCTAGTTTTTAATCTAGGACAAAATCTATCAAACATACCTAGATCCACGCTCTAGAAACAAAAAATTTCACTTATCTTACTTCTGCAGATCACAAAGCTTCTAGATCTAAGAAATTTTGACTATTCTTACCTTTATTAGAGCACAAAGCTTACAGATCTTACCTCTTTTCTGCAGATCTGACTTCTTTCTTTCAGAAATTCCCACTTTTACTTTTCTTAGAGCACAGAGTGTTCAAATCTCACTTATTTTCTTTGGATCTGATCTTCCTTTCTTCAGATCTGACCTTATTCTTGGCACAAATCTTCACAGGTCGAGTAAAAAGCTACGCACTAGGGAAATAGATCTACGCATAGAGATTCCTTGTGCACAAAGTTTCTTCTTCCTCAGTTCCCAGCAATCACAGTTCCAAGTCCCCGCAACGGAACCATTTTTTGGCACAGGGGAAAAACCAAGGTTCAACGCTTCAACAATGCACCAACAAAACCCTAACTACTGACCCTTTTGGCAACACCTGTGAAGCAGATGAAGTCTCACCCGAGGTAGAGGCAGGGGTGGTTGCAAGACTCAGGTGTCTGCAACCTTAGCTGGGACATAGATCTGTGATTCTTTCTCTTAGCAAGAACTTTAGCAAAGATTGTTCATCAGTATTTAACCCTCAAGGCACTCCACAAATGGCACAGAGCACAGCAACATTCACTTGGATCTAGGTTAAGTTAGCACTTAGCAACAACAAAGTAGGTTTATCACTCAACACTTTCATATATGTCAGATCTACACCCATACATCTAAGAAGAACAAAGCAAAGTGGATCTATCTAAGAGTATCATAGCAAAGCACATAGCATAATCATATCAAGCATAACACATGGAAA
>ML797057.1:205203-235796 GCA_009831015.1 Picea engelmannii
CTCCCGAGTTTGTTTCACTTCTACTAGTTGTTGTATTCTTTTGATCATATCATTCGTCTCTCCTTGGTAGTCTTGGAAGAATTTTTCCATAGGCAAGGAAAGTCGAGAAGGAAAGATGGCCTCAACTCCATACATAAGCTAGAAAGGAGAAAGACCAAGGGATCTCTTTGTCATCACTCTGTCAACCCACAAAGAAAATTTGAGCTTTGAATCCCATGCTTTCTTGTTGTCCTCTAATAGTATTTTGATGATATTTATAAGGATTTTGTTAGCAGAATCTGCCAGTCCATTCCCTTGGGGGTAGTAAGGAGTAGAGTGAATCAATGTGATTCCAAACTATTCACAGAACTGGATCAATGGTTTAGCCTTGAAATATGCAGCACTGTCAATGATAATTTTGTTCGAACAACCAAACCTCGCCATAATATCCTTAAGAAAGCCAATGATCGCCTTGTGGGAAGCATTCCTTGTTGGGATAACCTCTATCCACTTAGTAAAGTAATCTATGGCAGTCAATATCCATCTATGTTGACCACTATAAGCAGGATGAATTTCCCCAATAAAATCTAGGCCCCACTGTTGAAAGGGTCCTGAAGCTACCACAGGATTTAATGGCAAAGACTCGAGCTACTACTTCCCAGAGAATTTCTGACATTTGACACATGCTCTGATCTTTGCACAAACATCAGTGAATAGACTAGGCCAGAAGTACCCAGCCCTGAGAATATTATATGTTGTGGTTCTTCAAAAGTGATGCCCCCCACATAAACTTTCATGAAAATCAGACATAATATTTTGGGCTTCTTGTGGGTCTAGGCATCTCAAAAGCACTCCTAAAGGATCTTTCCAATACAAGACCTGATCAATAAGACAATATTTAATTGTTTTGAGATTTAAATCTCTTGCCTTGTTCTTTTCCATACTGTCAGGAGGCTGCAATTTTTGTAGAAAAAATATAATGTCCTTGTACCAGATGCAACCTGCCAATGGAGGGATGACTTGAGAATCTTTATCAGACAATTTAGCCTGCTGATTTTTTGAGCAAATGCTAATGAAATTTACCCCCAAAGATGTGCAATTAGATTCATCTATAAACTTGGCTAAAACTTGGCCTTTAACCAATTTGGTGGGCTTAATCACAAGATCAAATTCAAGGATTTTAGCAATCCACTTGCTCCTTTTACCGTCTATATCAGGTTGAATGAGAATTTCCTTTACAGAAGTTGATGGGACATATGCAATGACTCTTGAATGCAATACATAAACTCTGAAATCCTTAAGATATTTGATCAATGCATAGGCCTACTTATCCATGATGTCATACTTTAATTCGAAATCTATCAATGCTCTGCTAAAAATATCAATGGGCTACTCTAACCCTTCAGCGTTCCTCTACAAGAAAACAGTTGCTACTATGTCAAATGAAGCGAAAGAAAAAATTAGAAAATCCTTGGAGTAGTCTGGACTAATAAGCACAAGAGATTCAGTCAAGTCTTTCTTTTTTTTATCAAAAGAATTATGGGATTCAACAGTCCATTTGATTTCATTTCCTTTTCTCAACATGGTTGTAATATACTTTACCAACTCAACAAAATTTGAAACAAACCTTCTCAAAAAATTAATTTTTCCCAAGAAAGACTGAACTTCCTTCTTGAATGAATCTAGGGAGTGACAAGGTTTGGATATCCTCTACCCTGCTGGAATCAATCCTTACCCCTTCATCTTACATAATGTTCCCCAATAATTTTCCCTCCTTCATGGAAAACAATGACTTTTTTGGGTTTAAAGAGAGACCAAATTTTATCCATTTCAAAAAGACATTTTTTAAATGATCATAATGCTCTTTATCGTATTTTGAGAACATTGTTATGTCATCTAAATATATAAATATATAACTACACACTTATCCTTCTCTCCAATAAAGGCTATGTCCACGGCTCGTTGAAAGGTCGCCCCTGCATTCATCAAACCGAAGGGCATCTTAGCGTACATGAATGTACCCCAAGGAGTGGTGAAGGTTGTCTTCTCTCTACATTCTAGCAAGACAGAGATCTAATTGTAGCCAGAAAATCCATCAATCATGGACATCCTAGATGAACCTGTCACCCTCTGCAATATGTGCTCTGTCTTGGGCAAGGGGTAATTATCCTTTCTAGAGCTTCTGTTCAGATTCCTGAAATCGACACAAAGTCTGATTTCTCCATTCTTTTTTCTCACTGGAACCAAGTTGGCCACCCATTCAGAATACCTCAACGGAATAATAATTTTATCATCTAAAATATTTTTTACCTCTTTTTCCATCACATGAAGCAAAATAGGATTTATTTGTCTCAACTTTTTCCTGAAAGGTTTGGTATCTTCCTTCAATGGGATCTTATGCTCTATGATGCTTGTGTCATATGTTCTGAGATCTTCATAAGTCCAAGAAAACACATCAGCAAACTCTTTTAACAACTTAGCATATTCAGCCCTATGTTCCCTTGACAAGCTGCTTGACAACTTGACATACTTTGGATCCTTTTATGTACCCACATTGCACTCATTTACATTAGCATCATCAGCTGAACCTTTGATCTTTACTGCCACATCATTCCTATCAAATAATATTTCCAAAGGAACTATTCCTTTTGGAATGTGGTTTCTATGAAACTAAACAATATGATGATTAGCAATTTTGTTTAGAAAAACATCAACATGAGGATTATTTTCAGAGTCATGATCTTGATCAATGTGTAATGCAGAAAACTCATCAACAGTCTCAAGGAATTTTTTGATCTCAAGATCATCTTCAAACACCTTTCAATTCTTGACATTGTCAGGTATAGAGGGTCTGTATTTGAATTCTACATCATACTTGAGTTTAGGTGGCAAGGGGACTCTGAAATTGCTTACTGAAATTGCCAAAGAATCATCCATGATATTCTCTTCTCTTGGAATAAATGACTGTTGAAAGCTAGGAAAAAATTGTCAATTAAGTCCCACACTTCATTTCTATAAAATCTAAGTCTAGGGTTCTTAGTTTGATAAAGATTTTTTATCTAATGAACAATAAATTCAGCATCCCCATATACTGATAGCTCTTCAATCCCCATGTCTTTTGAATCCCTCAAACCCAAGACAAGAGCTTCATACTCTGCCACATTATTGGTAGTTTCAAATTCTATCTTGTATGACAAAGATATAGTCTCTTGAGCAAGTGAAACAAAGACCACTCCAGCACCAACACCTTCCCTAGAAGAGGCTTTGTCAAAGAACATCTTCCAAACAAAGGTGGTTGGAGGAGAATATTCACAAAAAGTAATGGAATATTTTCTAATTTCAAGAGGAGGTTCAGGAGCATCAGTGAGCTGCAAGATGTTGGATCCCAAATCAGTATCAAGTGCAAAAATAGAATGATTTGTGGGGTTTTCTTCATCACTAATAATGTAGGCCAACTGAGCTTCCCTGTAAAGTCTTATATTCTTCCCCCCAAACATAGGAATGGTAGCATATATGAGGTCTATATGCAAGGTTCCCCTGAGTCTTTTTATCCAAGATCTTGACAAGAGCATTCCAAACTTGGGGGGAACATCAGCCACCACGATATCTATGACTACACTTTTCATGGGAAAATAAAATAAGCTCACAACCAGATCTTTAATGACCCCAAGACACTTCACTTTCGTAGAGTCAAAATAATATAAGTCATGGTAGGTCTTTTTGATTTCTAATCCAAGATCATCCATGACAGTTTTGGGCATGAGATTGTGGTATGCCCCTGAGTCCATCAAACAATTATGTAGCACCTCATCATGAATGTTCAGTGATGTATAGAAGGGAGGTGATGAATCATATCTATCTTCTATCAAACATCCTAAGATGACTGTTGGCTTTTCATCTTGCAGATTTACTGAATCAGTGGAATTTGAAGAAGGTTCGGGCTATAACATTTTGGAGAGACATTTTTTAAATTCTTTATTTTTTATCAATTCCAAAAAAGGTACAGGATCTTGATTTTTTGGATCTCACTCTCAAAGTTGAAGGAAGGTGAAGATTTCAGGATCTCTTTGGCCTCTAGGGTAGGATTTCTAACCAAAACTTTGGGGGCTTTGAGTGTCCTTTTCTTTGTTGCCAACTGTCATAGCCTTGGCAACATTTTCTTTTTGGGTAGGCTGATCAGAGGCATAAGTCTTTTCTTCATTCTTTTTGGATCTTAGATTATATCTATTAGGACTTTCTTTTTCTTTCTCTCCCTTACTTAATTCATTTATTTGAATATACATCAAGGATTGCTCATATGAAGATTGAGTCAAGTGAGGAGATGGGGATGTGTCACCTAAACAATGAATCTTAGGATCAGCTTCTTCCTCCTCTCCTTCTTCATCAACAACCATGTTGTTTTGTAAAGGATTTTGTACCTTTTGATCATCCATATCTCTATTTCTAGGATCTCTTGGAAGGATCTGAGGAGCATTATTGGGTCTCCTGAAGTTACCTATGTTATAAGCATTTTGAGTATTTCTATAGGTCTATTTTCCTTCAAGTTTTAACTTCTCCATCTCAGCAGAAAGGGATTTTACTAATTTGGTAAGTTCATCAACTTGAGGATGGACAATAGGTGAATCAGAGGTTGAAGCTTCAGTTCTATTTTTTCTCATGTCCCTATCAGATTTCCCCCTAAGTTTGTCATATGCCACTATGTTATACTCTACCTCCAAGGCTATGTCTTGCATATGAGCTAAGGAGGTTGATCTTCTTTCTCTCAATAGAAGGAAAAACTCAGGGTCAAAAGAAATGGCATAAGTGATTTTTGTAGAGGTTTATGTAGGCTTTATCTCAACAGGGATCTTATTGTACATTTTGTTGAACCTTTTAGAGAAGTCAGAGACATACTCTCCCTCTTTCCTCTTTAGGGATCCAAACTCTGTGATATAATACAAAAAGTCATTTTTATCCCCCCACTGCCTCAAAAAGTCATCATCTAACGCCTCAATCCCAGTAATGGATCTAGGGGCAAAACCCCTAAACCACTTCCTAGCCTCACCATCAAGGATTTGGACAAAGAATCTCATCCACACATCCTCATTTTCAATATTTTGATTGTCTGCATAACTGTAGAAGGAAACAAGGTGTTCTTTAGCAGTTATATCTTCTTCTCCTGTGAATTTGGGCATGTATTTTAGATAGTCTCTACCAGGGAGAGAATTCATTAGCTGAGGTAAGACAAGAGGGGTGTATCTAGCAGCCACTATGGAATCCATCCTATTTCTAGGAGGGTTAGTGCCTGCCATTGGATTTTGGAATCTAGGTGAACAAGGAGGAGAAGGAGACTTGATTGTGTGCAGCTTAGGAGAAAAAGGAATGTATAAAGGGGGGATTTCAGTTTTCACAGCAGAAGGATGAGTCTTGGAATAATATGGTATAGGTTGTAAATGGGATGAGGTGTCCTCTTCTTTGGCTCCAGAAATTTTGACAAGAGGAGTAGCAAAGCCTAAGGTAGGAAATTCTTCAAGACTCTCAAGTCTGAACCACTTTACAATGTCAGCGGAAGCAACCATTTCAAAATTTTCTTCTTTCAAGTTCAAAAGAGGAGTATTCAATAGGGAAATTTTCAAAATCAAGATTCTTAAATACTTCATCAAAAAGTAAAGGAAGATTACTTGATATAAAAACTGGAGTATTAAGAGTGGAATCAAGAAGATGACCAGAAGCACTTGCTGCAGCAACAGAAAAACTTTCTTGAGAAGCTTTTCCCTTCTTGATTATATTCTCTAGGTCAGCCTCAGGTGGAACCAAAGGTAGTTGTTTATTTAACCTCCTGTGTCTACCTTCAGGAGCCAGAGATGAAACAATGGAGTCTCTAGGTGCAAGATGCAATCTTCAATGTACTGAGTTCCAACGCACCTTCATAACTAGTAAGCTTTTTTGTTCAATCCCAGGGAAATGTATTCAATTCGTTCCCTGGCAATGACACCAAGAATGTTAGCACTAGGAATCACCCTTAGATTGCATAGAATGTAATCCCAGTACCCATCAGGTTGTGTAAATGTAAATGAGTTTTAAAGAGGTCAAATGGACAAGACTCAAGATAATAATGCTCTAACTTTAGAAATCTGGGCTAGCATGCACAAGCAATTGATGTCTTGATTAACTTCAGTCAATGAGTGGGAGTAAAGGTGAATAGAGGGAATACTTTGGTGTGGAAAATGTCGAGGTTTGTTGTGGACATCAAGCCTTCAAGTAGCCTAAGGAAGAAAAAATCAAACACAAGATCTTCTTCAATTCAAATTTTAAGGAAACTGAAGAACATCATAATAATACTATAATCAAACATTCATCATAATATCACTACAACAATCCATGTGAATCATTCAAGCATGAATACTTTAGTATCAAAGGAAAATAAGCTGGAGTAAGAAATATGACTTATATTAATCATGAAGTCTCAAATCAAGTACATAACGAGTTAGCCAGTAGCTTCATCAAAATATTACAAAATAAGGGAGCCTATCTCAACCATTCGAACCTGCTAAAGAATTTAGACTATCTATTTATAACAAAAAGGAAAGGCAACAACTGGAGGTGCAAGATGGCCTTCCTCTCATGAAAATATCCATATAATTATTTCCTCTAACAACTAAGCTAACAACTTAGTTATAAAAAATGAAAATGTTGGCCACTGATCCAACCAAATTTGAAACTGACTTGATCTTCTTTGATGCACATTTCCCTACATGCTAAGTGTCCTTAAGAGGCTTGAAAACTATCATCATGCAGCCAACTACCATCTCTTCCTTTCTCCACATCATCAGCCACTTCACAACGATGATAACTTTAACCCCTTGATTCCTGGTACCTATTGGTAGTATCTTTCGGTAGTGCTCTGGGTACCGAGATTTTGTAGCATCCCCACCAAATTCCCTTTAATTCTATAGTGCAACCTCCAAAATAGGCATGCCGAATCGGTAGCATCAGGCCTGTGTGTCTCTATGCATAATTTGGCCTCTGATAAAATTCCTGTAGCGCCTACCTGTGTAATTCACTCTTTTTTAACATTTTGGTAGCGCCTACCTGTGTGTCTGCATGCAATTAGATAGCACCCAACTAAATTTGCAGCACCATCATTTCACTGCTGACAGATTTGGTAGCACTCCTAGGAAGTTAGCAGCTCCATCGCTACACTAGTCTTAGGCAATTAGGCAACATTGTAGGTAGCAGACTGATAGAATATGAAAATTAGACAATTCTGTAATTCCATAGCACTACAAAATGTCTTTGCTACTTCTGTTGAAGAGATTAACTCTTTGCAAAACACAAAAATCCTTAGCAGTATGCATTAGAAGACTGTATAGCCTGTATAGCATGTATAGGTGGAAAAAGTAATATTTTTTCAATCACTTATCCTTGCAAAAAGGGGCCATTCTAAAAAATGGAGCTCACCTTTCACCAATCACTTCATCAACCTAACACTCCTTCTTATGGAAGAAGGACTTCCCTTTGGCACATCAACATGATTCCCTTTAGTAGTAATAGGCTACTTCACTAGAGCTATGCCTTCCTTGGCTACTGGCTTCTCCTTTTCAATAGCAGCTTCAACCAACACATTCAAGTTTCTTTGAGCTATCTCATCATGGAATTATTGTAACTCTGCTTTGAGATTTTTGTTCTGATACTGAAAGTCTCTGTTTTGCATATAGAGGTTCTTGAGTTGCCTATAAAAAGGTTGGGCTCTTCTTGCTGCAAATCTTGCTAAGTCAAGAGTGTGGCTATAACCATCCATGAGCTCTTTCATATTAATTATTTCAGATAGGGCTTCATATTTCATATGAGACACCTCCTCCCTAGCTTCCCTGAGTTGTTTAATCAATCTTTTGAAGGTCTAGTTGCTAGGTGGAGTGGTGATGTGTACATTATAAACAATATTTTTTATGGCTTCATCTTCCTGCTGCACATGGATTACTTATTCTATCTCAATAGGCTCCTCAATGCCTTTTCCCTTATCTTTCTTCTTATTTAGAATGGAAACCTTTGGTAGGACATGTTCTTCAACAATCCCTTTGAAAGTTGATGACCTTGTGAAAGGATTTCTGATCTTGGTGCTAGCTATTGAAGGAGATGAAGAGAAGTGTAGTTTCCTTCCTTTCTTGGTTGTGGCTTTAGTAGAGGAAGGGACCTCTTCTAATTCTGGTGCAGGAGGGGGTGAAAGGTCTCTCTGTGGAGAATGGTAGGCCTCCTTTTAAATTCTTTCAACTTCCTTAATGGCTTCTTGATCTTGAACAAGAGACTTAATCTTTATTTTCTTGTTGGCTCCTATTGGAGAAGCACTGGTGGATGGAAAAGGTCTTGGTATCTATGACTGAGGAGTAAATGCTATGTCTAATTTCATTTAAGAAGAAGCAATGAAATGTTCCCATGAGATTTTCCTCTTTCACAGCTCTTCATAAACCAACATTCTAATCAACCCAGAATGAAAAATGCTAGTATCCACAGCCTTTGATTTGGATTTAACCCTATCTGACATTTTGCCTACACTTGTCAAAAAATAGAAAGGAATGTTCATTTCATCTTTGCCAGTAAAATGCAACAAAATCCTTATATGGTACTAGTATAGTGTATTCAACCTCCCCTCACATGTGAAGTGCCTTTGAATGATCCTCAATATTTTATCAAACTCTCCAACCAGATGACTTCTTGGTACCCCTTTGGATAGATTGTCAATTTGATATTCAGTCTTAAGGAAGTCTTTGGAAAATGTTGCATTCAAGGCCATGGATTTAAACCACTTCTCTCCAGTGATAGGGATCCCTATAGCCAATGAAATAGAGGTCTCAAACACCTCAAATTCTAGGTCCCCTACCTTAGTCTTCAGGCCATCAAAATGTAAGGAAAATTGCCTTGCCACCTCAAGATGACCCCTCTGCATATTTTGGCAGAAAGTGAGGCAGCCCACCCTTTGAAAAAATTCTCTAGCCATGGGCTCTGCCTCAAATAAATGCATGTCTGCAGGCTTAGTTCTAACCACAGTACCTCCCTTGTGTGACTTATTCTTTTGAGGTGTCTCCATATTTTAGGATGAAAGGTTTAAAAGATATGATGTGGTGATGGCCAGGAAAACAAATATTCAGACTTCAATAAGAATTTGATAGTGAGTAATGGCTTCCCCTTTCTAGGAATCTCCCCTAACCCAAACTGGTTGCTATCTTAGGAAACAATGACTGTGAATTTCCCTCCCTTTTCTGTTCATAAGTCTTAAAAATGAGGAATATTAAGATGAATAAGGATAACACTACAATTGTCTTTGAAAACTGAGTCAAAAACAATCCAATTCAAAAGGTAGAGGAAGCAGGGGAAAATACAGCATCGTTTCAGCAGCGATTCTAGGTAGCACAGTGCATGTACAAGAGATAAAGATTGCTTGGGCACTCAGAAATTGGGAGCATTGAGAGTAGATGTCTTAAGAATGATAACCAGGTGATGGTGACTACAAGTTTGAGTGAAAGAAAGATCGATAGTAAAGCACGAGGGAAAATACCTCCTCCAATTTTGCAGGCACGATCGCTACCCAAACTCCAAGCGATAATTACTCCTTGAAATTGATATGCAGATGAGGGAGACCATGGAATACCTAGAGAATGATTATGACTCAGAGATTTAGTGAAATTTTAGGAAAGTATCACGAGAAAATTAGCCTCTGAATCCACCTCAGCATCTGATCTCATAGTGCCACTGCCCACTGGTCCAAACTGGTAGTTTTTGCAGCACAGAGTTTTGAACTTTCAAAATTCAAAAACCGTTAGAAACCTCATAAATGTTGAATCCTCGAAGGCATATTTTAACTAACCACATTGATGAAAACAAGGAAAATATGAAATCAACACTATAATAAAAAATCATGGTAAGGAATGAAGGACAAGGAGTGCGCTATGGAAACTCCTAGTGAGTTGGCAGCACTCGCTTTTCAAAAAAATGATTTGACCATTAATCATAGGACAAAGGGACAACATGGAAAGGCTATGGAGGCATGAGTGAGGAAGGTGGCATGTCAAGTCAAGCTGGTCGTGGAGTGAGTCGATATTAGTGTCAAGTCATGAAGGGGATCAAAACATAAGTCGTGAAAATGAACCTAGACCAAAAGTTTATGTGAGGATCAAAACTTGAGTCATGACTTAAGATTTTATTTATTAAGGTAACCTAAGTAAATCACACTTTTAATAAACAAATCAAAATTAAAAAAAAAATCTAAAGTCTTAGAAAAAATAAAACTAAGGGCTAAAGACCCAAGGCAACTTAGTGTGATAACAGGAAGAACAAGGGGATAATAAAAGGGGAAAGCATATTTTGAGGTTGGCTCTTGAGTTTTATTGAGATAGTTCAGTTTTCACTCATTCTTCAATTTATTACAGGCCCAATTCTCTTTTTGATAGCAGGGTCCTATTATAGACAACAAGGTTCAAAGTTGAATCCTATCATTCAGATGCTTGTTTCATAGGTGTTGATCTATCTTTGATAGTCTGTGTAGACTTGTCTGTTTATGAATTGAGTTTCATGATTGATAAAGGATATTGTGCAGAGTCAAGTGGGCATCAGACTGTGGCAAGCTAATCCAAATTTTAAAGTTTAGTTTTTACTTCTTGTCAAATTCCTTTTATATGGTTTTTATCAGGGATTTCTAAGATTGACCTTGTTCCATGCCCCTAAAGGGATTTTTGTAAGAGAAGGATACTTTTGATTATTGGAATGACATAAAATGATTTCTATTTTGTCTCATTTGTGTTAATCTATGACTTGGTATTTTTTCTTTTGATCTCCACATTTACTTTTGCAATCTGTTATGTTCAGAAAATTACATAAAAGTGTTATATTTTGTAACAATATTTTATTTAAAAAATCAGCCTAAGCCCATTGTAATTAATACTTGTGGATTGGGAAATACATTTTGAGGCTATAAACATAGGGTAATATTCCCGACTATCTTGCCTTATCCAAGAAAGATTCGAAAATTCTTGAGAAAGATAAATTCATATCTTTTCCTCAACATTTATTTGGCGACCATATTGGGGAGATTTTCCATATCTCTCTAGTTGATTGTATGCTTGATTATCATTGAATATATTTATATTTTAGTTTTTTATCCTTTTGACTGTTTCTTTTCTTCATGATTGTACCTGTTGCAAGGCAACCTAATATTGAGCCCGGTCTTAAAGATCAGACCATCATTGCTTTTACCTTGTTTAATACCATCTTAGAGACCACTAATACCTGGGTTGAGCTTGAACTCTCATGGGTAGTGATTGAACAAGATATAAGTGTCTGAGAACATTGGGAAGCTAGGAAAAGACAACCTAGGAATCAACCATAACTTTTCTTTTTCCTAAAGCTTTGATCTTCTTTTCATGTCCTTAAACCCTCGCATATCTAGGAGAAGAAGAGGTTTATCACCTGAGATCAACCCTATTGTTGAAATAGGAATAAGAAACATTGTTTTTCCATTCAAACAAAGTACTCTAAGTAGAACTTTGTCTGATTCAGCCAGTTCGTTTCTCTCCCCTACCTATCATTCACAAGATGTCATCTAGTGGTGGCTTTGGTGGCACTGGAGGTGCTTCTTCATCTCAACCTTCAGCCTCGTCAGTGATTGGTATCTTATATAGTCATCAAGTCCCTGTCCAATCCACTACAAACCCTCCCAAATTCATAAAAAAGTATGGGATTTTTCAGTTTGAAGAAGATGCTACAACTACTCTGTGGCATGTTTCCTCCCCTCTTAACCTAGAACCTACTACGCATCCACTTCCTAAGTTCAAATAGAATCTCCCTAGGTTTTTAGGGAATAACATGGTCACTACAAATGAACACTTGGTGGAATTTTCTAATGCCTGTCACAACATAGGAGCCAATGACAATGACACTTGTATGCGCTTATTTGTTATTTCCCTTGAAGGGAAGGCAACGACTGACTTCTTTGATCTTCCTCCCAATATTCTTTCCACTTGGGAGGAGTTAGTATATTGTTTCAATTATAACTATGGGAAGTCCAAGAGCCCAGCCGAGAAGTTATGGCAGTACAATAGCATTTCTTATAAATACAATGCAACTATCAAGTCTTTCAACTTGCGTTTCACCAAATTATATAACCAAATTCCTGAACTCATTCACCCTCATAACCAAGCCAATTTTATGCATTACTATAATGTTTTACCTTTCCCCTACCATCATAGGCTTGAGGAAAAATCCATTGATAACCTTGGTTCTGCTTTGCATACTTTTTTAGAGTATGAAGAACAACTTGAAAGAACATGTCTTCCTAAGGGAAACTTAGTTAAACAGACAGACATGTATGCCCTCTTACATCTTGTACAAGACATGAATAATTTAATGATAACGTATGAGCAGAAAGGAAATGTTCCCTCAGTTACCCTCGGGACCTCATATTCTTCTTCACCACCCTTTAGGAATCCTAACGAAAACAATTTTCAACCTAAATCCATCATGCCTCGCAGTTGGTGTAACTTTTGCGAGGAAAACCATGAGGAAAGTACGTGTGAAGTAAAGAAGAGTGCCAGAGATAAAATATTTGGTAAAAGGCCTGAAGCTACTATTTTTGTTCTATATTTTGCAGAACTAGAGGATGTTATGATCATAAATACTAGGAAAAAATCCTATGCTTTGAAAGGCAAATATGATCCTCCCCGCACTTCCTCTAGCCCAATCTCATCTTCACCCGCTGTTACTTTTCAGGTTTCTAAATCCCCTGACAGTCAAAGAAATATCCCCCCTCTTCCCTCTCCCAAATAAAACATTCTCAATCAATTGGATAATATTAAAGTTGATGATACCCTCCTGGACATGGTTGTCATCCCTAAGCAACAAAATCATCTGAAGAATTTCATGGAAGGAAAAGCTTCCATCATGGCCAATCTTTCTGAAGAGGTAGATGAAGAGGATTCAACTGTAAATAAAGTAGGTGTACATAACTTTAGACACCCTGTACAAAACCCCCTAATTTTTTTTTATTTCTGTAAAKATTATGGACAAAATAGCCCATTGTTGTCT
The DNA here is from genome assembly GCA_009831015.1 of Picea engelmannii. Lineage (NCBI taxonomy): Eukaryota > Viridiplantae > Streptophyta > Pinopsida > Pinales > Pinaceae > Picea > Picea engelmannii. The sequence continues at coordinate 218,236 of ML797057.1, forward strand.
TATTGATGGCGGTTTGGGCCCAAGTGTAATGTCAAAKATTATTATGGAAGAGMTAGGATTTTCTTGTACAAATGAAAATGCCAGAAGAATGCTCTCCTATAATAGTTTACAACAATCGACCATATGTGAAATCAAGGATGTGACCTTCATTTTGTGCGCRCATCCTGAAATAAGGACAACCCTTAACATTCAAGTAATCAATATGCTAGTGAGTAATTACTCGATCATCTTAGGAAGATATTGACAAGMTTTGACAAGTGGATACCTCTCGCTCGATGGGACACACTTATCTATTCCTCRGAATGGTWAAAGCATCATAGTCCTAAGGGAGGGAATAATTTCACCTTATATAGAAACCATCCCACAGCCTAATGTAAATTATATTGAGGAATACCTAGGAGTGTATTCCATATTTACAAATGAGTAAAACATTACCTACCTACAAATCAACATAGAGGATGGGATGTGGCATATGCACTTTGATGGTTCATGCTCTAATGAAGGAAACAAAGATGGTATTATCTTGTACTCTCTTGTGGGTAAAATTCACAACTTTTCCTATAGGTTAGAGTTTGTATGCACTAACAACGTCACCGAGTTTGAAGCGTTACTACTAGGTATTGAAAATGCCTATAATTTGTGTTGTGGTCACCTTATAGTTTTTGGGGATTCCGAACTTGTTGTAAACCTTGTACGTAAGATATATTATCCTAGCAACAAGTTAATGAAACGTTACACCCAAACTGTGTGGCCACTTATCTCGAACTTGTTATCTTTCAACATCACTCATGTTAAAAGGGAATTGAACTCAATGGCTGACAGGTTAGTTTTTTTTGCAGCCTCTCCTACTCATCAACTTCTGCCACAAATACCTAATTGCACCTTTCAATATTTTGATCGTCCACATATCCCTGACAATGTAGAGTCATGGCAGGTCTTCCCTAGTGATGAGAGCATATGTTCTTTCATTGAAAATGAGCCTTATAAGCCCAAGGAAATTATATCAATGGAAGATAACAAAATTCTAAAGGGCTTGACTCGTCTAGAAAGTTCATTTTCATCGAGTGATGTAGGAAAAAAATAAAAATAAAGAAGGGGAGTCGAAAAGGAAAGTGGGTGAAACCATTTCCTTGAACATTGGAACACTCGATTGTCCAAAGAATGTTAAAATAGGTGCCCAATGTTCTGATGAAGAAAAATTGAAGTTCAATGAGCTGCTTGGTGAATTTCAAGATGTGTGTGCTTGGTCTTATGAGTATCTTCATGTTTTTTATCCTTCTTTTATACATTATTCCATTCCTATCATGGAGGGCATAAAACCGGTTAGGAAAAAACAAAGACCCATTAACCCTGCACTGGAAGCAACTATTCGAAAGGAGTTGGACAAACTCTTGAAGGCTGGGATAATTTTCCCTGTTAAGTATTCTGAGTGAGTTTCTAATTTGGTTCTTGTTCGGAAAGAAACTAGTTAGATTAGATTATGCACTGATTTTTGCACATTGAATAGAGCCAGTATAAAAGACCATTTTCCTCTCCCTAATATGAAAATGATTTTGCAGCAAGTTGTAGGGTCACAAATGATGTTCTTACTTGACGGTTTTTTTGGTTACAATCAAATCAAGATAAAAAGGATAGATAAATATAAAACCACTTTTATTACACGCTGGGCACTTTCGCTTATGAACATATGCCTGTTGTCTTATCTAATGTAGGTGCCACTTTCCAAAGAGCTATGCAAATAGATTTTGACGATTTGATCAGTAAAATTATTCATATTTATCTTGATGACTTAACTGTGTATTCTAAAAATCGATCAGATCATTTTGATCACCTAAGAAAGATTCTGATGTGATGAAAGAAATTTGGAATTTCTTTAAATCCTTCTAAGTCTATTTTCGACATTACCAAGGGAAAGCTCCTTGGGCACATTGCCTCTAATTCAGGAATAAGCATAGATCCCGAAAGGATTGTTTCTATCCTAAATCTTCCTAATCCTACTTCCAAAAAGGAGGTTCAAGTCTTTATGGGTGTTATCAACTTTGTCTGTAGGTTTGTTCCTGATTTTGTTGTAATGGTCAAGCCAATTCACAATATCCTTAAGCAATATCACTCCTTTTATTGGACGAATGATGTCGAAAATGATTTTATAGGGGTCAAGAAGGAAATCAGTTCTGCACCGGTTTTGGTGAAGCCGAATTTTGCGAAGGAATTTGTGATATATACTAATTCCATAGAGGAAGCAGTTTATGCTATCCTCATGCAATGTGATGACCAAGTTAATGAAAAACCAGTGGCTTACATGAGTCAAATCTTTTCAGATGAGGAGTTTAAATATTATTTTATTGAAAAGCATGCTTTCTCTCTTGTTAAAGTTGTTGAAAAATTTTGCCACTTCATCTTAGGTAAGAACATGCTGGTAAAAGTCCCTTTACCCACTGTCAAGTTTTTACTCTCACGGACTTATATTTCAGGGAATCTTGCACACTGTATTGCCAAGATCCAAGAGAATGATTTAACAATTATGACTTCTAAAACTATCAAGGGACGTGACTTATCCCTTCACTTAGCTCAACATGCTGAAGCAAGTGAAGAAATTTATGAACAAGATAGCTCTCTATCAACATTGTTTTACATTGGCAATCAAATCCTTCCTGTATATGAACATCCTTGGTATAGAGATCTGGTTTATTACTTGCAAAATAAAAGATGTCCCTGAATTTCCTTTTTCAAAATGGGGTTTGGAATTTATTGGTCCTATTAATCCTCCATCTTCATCAGGGCAAGTTTTTATCTTGAAAGCCACAGACTATTTTACGAAATGGTCTGAAGTTGTCCTGCTTAAGCATTTGCAGGATGAGCAGGTGATTTCTTTCCTTGAGAATAATATTTTTTCCATATTTGGTCTTCCTTTGGAAATTATTACAGACAATGGTCTCGCTTTTATTTATGCTAAGCTGACCCAGTTTTTAGCTAAATTGGGGATTAAACATTTTAGCTCATCAACTTCTCATCCTCAAGGAAATGGGCAGGCCGAGTCTACCAACAAGAATCTAGTGAGAATTATCAAGAGGCTCATAGAAGATAAGCCTCGTCAATGGCACACTCTCCTCACTTACACCTTTTGGGAAGATTGCACTACCACCAAGGTAAGCACTGGTTGCACTCCTTTCTAGCTTGTTTATGGTCAAGAAGTCATTATTCCTACTGAGTTGGAACTATCCTATCTAAGGTTAATGCTACAGGTTGAAGAATTAAATTCTTACGATGTATGTCAAAGAATGAATGCACTTTTGGCTTTAGAGGAGCAAAAGACGTTTTCCTTGGACAATATAAAGAGAAGACAACAAATTGTTAAAAGATATTTCAATAAAAGTGTCAAGGATGTCAAATTTAAGGTTAAATAGAAGGTATTGTTGTGGGATTCAACTCATGCTGATAGAGGAAGGCATTCAAAGTTCCAAAAGTTATGGTTGGGTCCTTTTAAGATCACTTTTGTCCTAGGCACAAATTTCTATATCCTAAAATACTTGCAAGAGAAATTGCTTTCCTATAGCACCAATGGTTTCCACTTAAAACACTATGTGGAACCAATGTGAAAGTTTAAATGTTGTATGGAATGTTTTATGTATTATAGTTAGTTTTATTTTCTTTGATTTGTCATTTCTGTTATTATATTTTTGTTATTTCATTTCAACTGTTTCATTTCTGCTATGTCATTTCTTGCTATTTAGTTTCTTTATTTTGACTTCATTTCTTGTCAAAATAAAATGTTGGATCAGTTTTGCCACAAAGACGCTATTCTTCAAAGTATTGTTAATCAATAACAATCAGGTTACACAGTTGTCATGATGATCCCCTTGAAAGCATCAAAGAAATTGTTATCTTCTTGAACTATTGTTATATAAGATAGTTGGTTTTATCCCTTTTCTGCTTTCCTTTTCTTCCATCCACTCCAAGATTCAAAAGAGAATACCAGAAGATTTTTCTCCTTGAATTCAAGAATGATTTTACTATGATTAATCGAATGATTATGCTTACAGGGATAAACCCCCTCATACTTAACACTTTCCATGAGTTATTCCCAAAATCCCAGTCATTTTTCCCTTAAAACCGCTCACTTCCCTCTGTTGCATAATAATTTTGATGTATATCTTCTTGATCTAATGGTTACATGGTCTACGAAACTAGACAATCTAAGTTCTTAATCTGTTGGAAACAGATTTCCCTTTGGATTCACCAGTTTACTGACGATTAAAATCACAACAATAAATTATGCAAAGGATAAGATATGCATACCACGATGTGTCTAACACCAACAAATTCCCAAAATTTGTGCAGTAGGTGTATATGGAGATCCTGGGTGTTGACGATTAAAATCGCAACGATGAATTATTCCCACAAAGGATTGCTAAGCTCGATTATTTAATTATGATAATAATATTTAACTAGTAGGTGGGACCCCCTTGTAGACTAGAGGCTCAAATATAGACATGTTACGCTTATATGTTGTTGTCGTTATGATGTTGCATACACAGTCCTATAAAGTTGATGATGTAGTCTTGGTTTCATTTGATATGAAAACATGGATGCTTGATGCATTGTTGCTAAATGTTGTTGATATTCACTTGCAATACGAGGCAGTGCTATGGGTATGAATATTATGTTGTTTTACAGGTGCTATGTTATGTTATAACATTGATTAATAATCTATACATGATTTATGCAAAAGATAATAAAATGATATGGGAGCTAGCCCAAAACCAAAGGAAAAAGTGTGGATAAATCCTAAAGCTATGGCAAAAGTTTTACATATAAACCGTGAATGTATATGTGTAATAGTGACAAATGTGAATGATGGACCCAGTTGCTATACTATGCATTTTGGTTAATGGATCATGCAATTTTGTTTAACGGATTATATGGGAAGCGCATATGGTAATGTTAACATATGATATTATTGAAGTTATGACACGTTCGGGTGGCGCACTATACAAAGGATATGGCATTGAATTATGGATTGGATATGGTTTGATTTTAATGGTTGATGTTATGTTAATGGGATGGCTCGTACGTGAAATTGAATTGGGTAAGGTGAGGAATCGATGTGCATTTACTGCACGTCACTCCAAACTTCCCTTGAGCCCATCACCCTAGCATAGTTTCATTTTTCTCTGTTGGTTGTGGAAGCTCCGCGATTTCAGGTTTTGCAAGGGGAAAACTCAAACCAGCTCTTCATTGAAGAGATTTTTCATAGGTATGGTTCTTTTCATTCCATCCATGGTGGACTCTTTGTATTATGAATCAAATGGTGGCTCAAGATTTCATGGGTTCTGTGTTTTCTTGAGTTTTTGACTGAGTTTCAATACTGTGTTATGGATTCTCTATGATTATTGTGAAATGTCGACATTTTTAAGAGAAGTAATGGGTGTTATTGATTGTAAATTCTGCGCATTTGTTATTGATTTGGTCAGCTTGGATTTTTATGATGATTCTCTGTGAAAAATGATAACAGTGGTGCAACTAGATCTAATTTTTATTGTTGTGGGGTTTTACCACCAATCTGGGTATCAGTTGTTGCCAACCCTTTTTTCTTCTCGTTCGTTGTTGTGATTTTTTGTCCAGGTTGTGATGCAACTGTCGACAATGGTGTGGTTCTTTTTGTCCGAGCTCGAGACATTGTTTGTTATGGCTTGTTATTTACTGTCATTATCGTCGAAAGAATTCCATAGACCAAACTTTGTTTCGCCCAGAAGCTTAAATGGAAGCCTGTGTATGCATTGAGTGGCCATGGGTTGTGCTCTGTCATTCTTTTCACAAGAATTTTTAACACTCGTTCCTCTCATATCTATTATAATGGTTAATTGTTATGTTGTGAAGCCTCACTGTCAATTGTTTTTCGAGGGTTATCGACCTCCTGGGTGTTGGGAAGAGACACTATCTCTCTGTGTTTCGAGGATTCTTCATTGTTTACATCAACCCTCATTTCCTCTCTGCAATAAAATTTTAAGAGGCATTTGTGTCTGCCCGGGTTGTTAAGCTCAAATTGTCTTGTTTCTACTCGACCATTCTCTTTATGGATTTTTCAAGATAGCGGGGTTATAAGTTGAAAGACTGTGGTTTTTTCAAAGGATCATGATTCCCTGCTCTTCCAAGATTATATTTGTTTACCTGTGGTTGCTTCTCGATGGTAAATTCTTTAGGAGTTAGAAAAATTATGAGCCCCCTATGTTTTCAAAGGTCAAACAGAATTTCATTACCTCTCTGCAATAAAATTCTATTGAGCTTGACTTGCTTCTATTTTCCTCGGGCACCTTCTAGGGTCTGCCAAGATTTTGGTTACCAGTTAAATGACTGTGGTATTTTTTTTAAGAGAATGTGGGCTCTCTGACTTCAAGACCATTTCTAGATCGAGTCTCTGTATTTTCTCTCGGTGATTAATTTGTATGAATTAACTACAGCCCGAGAGCTTTTCGTTTGGTCGATTGTGGTCTTTCCACTCATCACTGTGTTAAATCCTAGCACGATCATGATTTAGTCAAGATTAAAAGAGACACCTGTGTGTCGATATGGTTCTGTTCTCTTCATGCATCTTATGGCTCTATCTTTTATCAAGTGTTTCTTTTGGAAGGAAGTCTGTATATGTTTGATGAATGCGGATCTCAGGTTCAGAGCTACATGTTTTTGATTAAGCATTGTTTTTTAATTAATATTGGTATCGATGATTATTTGGTTGAAGACCTATGTGTATGATAGGTTCATCAAACATGCTCTTGATTCTGTCTAGATTTAAAAAAGGGACCCGTGGGTGATTAAATCAAGCCTAATTTTGGTTTGATGGCAGTTGATTGTTTATTGTTAATCTTGGGTCTATTATTGTTTGATTACCAAGGATGAATATTGGATAGAGATAATAGGAGTCAATGTGCATATTATTATTGTTTTTAAAAAAAAGAAGAGATCAACATTAGAGTATACAGGACAGTGGCTCAAATGGATATGTTTTTACTGTGGAACTGGAAATGATTTGCACAGTCATTATATAAGATGCACAGATTGATATAAATCGAAGAATTATGGAAAATCAAATTGTTTTATTTGAAGACAATAAGTAATTTGTATGTAATTAAGGAACAGTTCAAGGATCTTGGTCTTGGAAGTGGATGTTTTTGGATTGAAATTGAAACAGAGTTATGATTATTGTTTGATTTAATTTATTTTATGAACATTATCTATATAATTCCCTCTCATTTTCTCACTTTTTCGCTCATTATAAATCCCCTCACGATCCCAAATTCATTTTGCATGCCCTGTTCATTAAAATCAAATTAAAACTCTGTATGAAAGTGATAAAAAATGACACGGAGATAGATGGCAGCTGATATATTTTGGTATTGTTTGCACAGTCAGTTATTTAATGAATTTTCGAGAAGTAATCGTGTTATTACTCCCTGTCATGATATCACTTTTTCACTTATTACAATCCCCCCAGATATCCCATGAACCTTATTTCACCCCCTGCTCATTTGACAATTATTAAATAAATTTATGGATTGGATTGCATGGGTCTTATGTTAATTTCTAAGACAAACTTTGTTTCATATTAAGAGAATGTCATGTGGGGTATGTTAAGAGATAGTTTCCAATAATTGCTTCATACAAGATGAGCTTCTTTAGCAGAGGAAGTCATGGCTGAAACAATAGGGGCAAAGGAAACTGGAACAGAGGACCTAGAAGGCCTAGATTCTCAATACATTTCGATGTCGATCCTCAGGAGTTGAACCATCTTTTTCAAGATGGGTTTTTCAATTGGATTGGACAAGGGATAATCTATCCTAGACTAGAGAGACATCCCTTCCAACCCCAAAATGTTCCTAGTATCCCTGTGCCTCCCCATGTATCTTTGCAACCTGAAGTTCTTGAGAATGATCGATGGCAGGAGATTGTTCACCCTGAAGTCTCCCACCATCGTGGTTGGCCAAACTTGTCATTACCTCCTCCTCCTCCACCTGTAAACCCAAATGTTCAAATTTCCCCTGCACACTCACCTATACAGTCCTCCCATGCAAGAAAATGACTCAAAACCGAGGCTCACCATGTGCATGACAAAGGTAAAGTTGTTGTTGCTCCCTCCTCTCCTTCAATTGACTCATCCAAGTCAGTGTCTTCTAATATGGACTTGAGGCATGACTACTCCCATGTCATTAGTGAGATCAAGCCTCAAGGTTCCACCAAACCTAAGGCTAATTCAGGGAAGTCCAAAGGGGACAACAACAACAAAGGAAGAGTTTCCTCTCAAAGTGGAAAATATGGTTTTTGATTGATGTGTTATAATTGATTTGTTTAGGACACTGGACTGCAAAACGTTTTGGACAACAAATTATTTTTTGGGATATTGTGGATATTTATATGTTTTCGATATAATTTGAAATATTTCTGATATTTAAATTTCAAATTGTGGAAATAATTGTGGGAGCCATAAGGAGGCACATGTTAATTGGTTGTCTAGTTATGTTTATTTTTGTTAAGAAATAAAAAGGGAGTCACAAGGGGGGGCACCTACTTAGTTGTTATTTAATAAAAGACCCTTGATTATTATTATTATTATTATTATTACTCCCCCTAAACTAAAGATTTGTTAAGTTTTAGATAACTTAACTAAATGAGGTAGTTGAACTACTTCAACTAATTTGGAATGCATAAAGACAAATGAGAAGGAAGAACAAGGGGAGAATAGAAGGAGAAATCATACTAAGGTTTGCTCTTGAGTTTTATTGAGATAGTTTAGTTTTCATTCATTCTTCAATTTATTAAAGGCCTAATTCTCTTTTTGACAGCAAGGTCCTATTGTAGAAAACAAGGTTCAAAGTTGAATCATATCATTCAGATGCTTGTTTCAGAGGTGTTGATCTATCTTTGATAGTCTGTGTAGACTTGTTTGTTTATGAATTGATTTTCAGGACTGATAAAGGATATTGTGCAAAGTCAAGTGGGAAGTAGTCTGTGGCAAGCTGATCTAGATTTTAAAGTTCAGTTTTTACTTCTTGTTAGAGTCCTTTTGTATGGTTTTCATCGGGGATTTCTAAGTTTCACCTTGGTCCATGCTCCCCACAGGGAGTTTTTTAAGAGAATGATACTTTTGATTCTTGGAATGAAATAAATCGATTGTTATTCTATCTCATTTGTGTTAATCTATGACTTGGTATTTTTTCTTTTTATCTCCACATTTACTTTTGCAATCTGTTATGTTCAGAAAATTACATAAAAATGTTATATTTTGCAACAATATTTTATTTGAAAAATCAGCCTAAGCCCCTTGTAATTAATACTTGTGGATTGGTAAATACATTTTGAGGCTATAAACATAGGGTAATATTCCCGACAATCTTTCCTTAGCCAAGCAAGATTTGAAAATCCTTGAGTAAGATAAATTCATATCTTTTCCTCAACACTAGGCACAGGGCCATTTGGAGATCCAATATTGTAGCCAAAGCAATGGGCGACAGGGCTGGAAAACACAAGGATCATGAATTTTGTATAGATTCTTGTTGGCCCTTGACCAAGTTTAAGAGTACTTGGTCATACTTGACCACTTTTGGGACTGCGACAGCTTGCCAAGGAAGGAGCGCAATGCGAAGCAGAAAATAAGGAAGCAAGACCTATTTTGGGGTCCATTTTAGGGTTTTGGGTTGATGTAACAGTAAAGGGATGTCGGCCCATGGGTTTACCCATGTTTAGGCCCATTTTGTAATCTATAAATAGGCAATGTAGATAGTAAAATAGGAGGATATAGTAATGTAGTACATCTATGTGATGTATGAATGAAAGCTTAGTGCTAGTAATTGGATCTGCGTGACCAGATGTATCTTAGAGTGCACGGTGCATGAGATCAGAGAGCTAAGTGCAGGTTGTTATAGTGTAAAGAGCAAGGAAGAAGGATCTAGCGAGCTGTGCAGATCTTCTGTCATGTGAAAAGTAAGGGTCATTAGAGCTCTGTGTTGTAACTGCTTGACCGTGATAATATAAAGAAGGCTTTGTGGACATAGCCCCAGGGTGGGGGTGAACCATGGTAACTGTGTGTATAGTGCTTTGTGCTTCTCTCTTATGTATTTATCTCTTTCTTGGCTAAGTTCTTGATGTGATTAAGTAGATCTAGTTATGCTCTGTGTTGTTGATGAATTAATGAACATTAGACCCGATATATGAGATGCTTAGTGCTTGATCTGTTGAATCTAACCTACATTTATGTGGATAAGTACTAAATCATTCTTAGTATAAGTATTCACTGCAATTCTCTGTGCCTTCTGTGAAGTATCTTATTGAATGTATGTTAAGGAATAACTAATGTTAAGTGTGTTGTAAGAAAGATAATCACAGATCTGTGTCCCAGCTAAGGTTGCAGACACTTGAGTCCTGCAACCACCCCTGCCTCTACCTCGGATGAGACTTTATCTTCTTCGCAGGTGTTGCCAAAAGGGCCAGTAGTTAGGTATTTTTTGGTGCGCTCTTGAGCGTTGAACCCTGGGTCTACCCCTGTGCCAAAAATTCCCCACTTCGACAGGGGGAAAGAGGTGAACAACTGAATCAAGAAGTTGTTAGTTGTCCTCCATGGAGGTTTTTTGTGGTTAGAAGAACCTGTCTCAATCGATGTAGATCTAATTGCATTCATCACAGGCATTCCATCAAATGGTGAGAATCTCACGCAATACTTGGACGATAAAACCAAAGAAAATTCTCTCACAGAAGAGATGAAGAATATGAATGGGCCAAAAAGAGGCTCGCATGGAATAATTATAAAATGGATCAGTGATGCAGCCACTAGGATGGCCACAAAATTAATGGCATGCAAGCTACATTGAAAAGGCCACAAGGAGGAGGTCTCTACAGGGGTTGTCACAGCAGCAACATAGTGTGCAAATGGCACCATGCTCAGTTGGGCCCCATATTTATTGAACTTGTTCCTAGACGACTGCAAGGATGCGCAGGACTTGGGAACAAGGTTCCACTACTCATGTTTAATTATTTTGATAGCACTAATTGGATGGAAATAGCCTCCATAATTTTATTTCTACAATAGGGTAGGACGTTGTCAAGCAGCACGATACACATCAATGGGAAGAACGTCAGATGCCAAGTGAAGAAGTGGAAATGCCAACACATTTTCTCGGTACCTCAACGACATACAAGATAGCATAGAAAACACATGGAGGATAACTCCAGAAGTCATCGTGAAATACCAAGGGATAGCCAACTTTAGGGCTACCCAACACAACATGTGGATCCAAGCGCGTAGGGATCCAGAGAAAGAATGGCTACAAATTTGATTATGCATCAATGCATAGGAAGTTGAAATGGCAATGAGAGACTGGAAAGATGGCTGGAAGATCGTAGTCATCCCCAAGGACATGCCCAAGGGAAAAGAAGTGGAAGTAGGGTCGTCTAAGACACCTGTAGGAGGCACTGTTTCACCTAAGAAACCAACACAACAGGGGAAGCCCGACCAAAATCCAGTGCAACAGAAGAAGAGCAACTCTCCAAAGAAGGATGTGCAGATAGGAAAGAACTAAAATGCCCTAGTGTAGGAAGAACAAGGATGGGGGGACACAATGATGTAGGAAACCCCATGAATAACTACTCCACAAGAAACAGGGCCACCCAAATGACCAATTATACATACAGGTGGGTCACGCAAGAAGGACAAGGCCAATAAATAAATCCTGAAATATGCAATCACCGAGGATGATGTTGATCTAGTCACAGAGAGAGTACAAGATCGTGTAATGGAGGAGTTTGAAGAGGCCGAGAACCGAAGAGAAAGGATACAAAATGAGTTTGTTGATATTAAGCAGGTCTTAGAACAGATACAAGTAGTGCAAATGCAATAAAGGGGAACAGAACTGATCCCCTGAGCGACAAAAGAAGAGGAGAAGACCACGCAGAATGGAGAAGACACCATCCATACCATATCGCAAGCAAGTCTGAGCTTCCAAATAACAACAGATATGTTGCAGTTTGATGAGGCCATAGACTAGACGCCACTCAAAGAACTGGCACAGGTACAGTTGGTATTAGCTAAAATAACAACAAAGGCATTGTACAAACTACAAATCAGTGTCACGTAGGAAGTACAATCATGATCTAGAATAGATGCAGTGGAATTGTAGGTAACTAGAAATGGAAAGGATGCCTTAGAACTGGTGGTAGAGAAGGTAAAGTTGGAGACAAAAGAGGAGAAGCAACGCACAGATAAATTAGAGCAGAAGCTGAAGGAAGTCTTCACAAGAATTCCACAACGCGTAGGCAGCCATGAGCAATGTAGAAGAACAGATCCAAATCATCGTGGAGACGCTCGAGGACTATAAGAAGGAGATCGAAGAACTTAAAGAAAATTTAACCCCAAATACTCCTCCTGAAGTTACAGTTGAAAGGGAAGAACAAGTATCCCTGTAAGTGGAAATGATGGAGAAAGAAGCTTAAAATGTCACACAACTCTTTGAGAAGACCGCACAGCTATGGTCGATGTTGGAGGAAAATCATGGGATCCAACAACTAGACCAACAAGAGGAAGAAATAAGCATTGCAATATAGGAGATGAAGAAGCGAAAAAAATTCCATGAGCATCATAGAACGATTGAAGGGTGTGCAGGAGATAAAGACCCAAAAGATAGAATTGAAGACTCCACAGAATAACAAGCAGACCAGGTAAGCTCAGATGGAACCTCTCCAAGAGAAAGCAAGGAAAATAATTGAGAAATTGGAGAATTTAAAGACAAGAATGGCTCAGGATCATGCCAAGAGTGCAGAGTCTCTCAAGGAACATGTCACAACGTAGAGGGTAGAAGAGATTATAGGGAAATTTGTGCAAGCTAGAGAAAAAGGGGAAGATTTAGAAGGAAAATTTCACAGCTTGGCATAGGTTGTTCAGAGAGAGCACACCACCTGAGTGGATCAGGACGAGCCATATGTCAGTTTTGGGGGCCTGTTGGTTGCAGGTCTATTTTGAAGAAAGACCTATTTTTTGAAAGGAAGACTTAATTTTGGAGCACGCGCAACAGGTGGCAAGAAAGTAGCATGCAGAAAAAGAAGGCAAAGCAACATGCAAGAGGAAAAGAAACGTGGTGCAAAGGAAGACAAGCCTAACCATGATAGGGTTAGGGTTTTTGATAAGGATTGTAATATCTATAATCCTGTAAAATAGTATAAATAAGAACCTAGGATATCTAGGTCGAGGTTGTTGTTGGTGATTTGATGACTATTATTATGATTGTTGAGAGACTGTCGATTGTAATAAGGTTGTAGAAGAGTCAAAAAATCTAGTCCTTGAGGGTTAGGTCACAGGATGTGGAGCCTGGTGTGATCTAGTCCACCTCATAAAGGATTATTTCCTTGATCTTGATTGTATTACTGATATGTAATGCACGCAGCACAGGATTTTACAACAGATTAAATACAAGAGCAGAGAAGCAATATCTTTGTGGGCGTAGCCCCAGGAGGGGGTGAACCACAATAAAACCTGTGTTCTATGTGATGTTTATTGAATTATTACTTTCTGTTAATGGTTAGCTTATGAATGATTAACTAGATGTATTAGTATGCAAGCATGAGGATAAAGATGAATGAACCCTAGAAATACTTGAATCAATAACAAGTTTAATGCATAAAGAAAGATAGAATACACTCTAAGAGCCCCACTCATTCCTAGAATGTAATCACTTGAGCATTTCAGTCACCCATAAAATTTATCTCGAGTGAGACTGCGTTGTTTACTCTATGCGCAACATTGCCTTCTGGTTTACCAGGAGGGCCGATAGTTTAGATGGTTTTGTTGGAAACCTGTTCAGATCCGAACTTGGGTCAGCCAAGAAGAGAAAGAGAGATCCAACCAACAAGTTTGTTCCCAAGTTCACTGAAAACAATGTTGTTACACCTGAAGAGAATAGTCATGTTATTGGTGTGGCCATGGAAAATAACAATACAAAACATGAAGATGTTGCAATGAAGCTACTAGCTACATCTCTTGATGAAGATGCTAAGAAGTGGTTCAAAGGGTTTCCTAACAATCACTTGCAGTCTTATGAAGATTTATCTAAGTTGTTCAAGGGTAGATGGACAACAAATAAGGATAGTGGAATTCCATTGACACAATTCAACCAAATTAAAAAGAAAGAGAAAAAAACAATGAAGGAATTTGATGCCATATTTTACAACTTGCACAGTCAAATCTTGAAGGACTTATTTCCTCCAAAAGAATTCATTCTCTATATTTATTTGAATGCTTTTAAAGGACATTTTGGTTTTATCTTGAATGAAAAGATGCCTAAAATTTTGGCAAAGGCCAAAGATTATAATTCATATATTGAAGAACATCTTATCATCTCAAAGATTGAGCCTTTTCAGTTCCCTCGTGCCAGAAAAAAACATAGGACAAGAACTTCAACCAACAATGTACAAGATCCAATCACACTCTTGGATTGGAAGTTATATCAAATGAATTCCTAGTTCGTCCAGAGTCAAAATCATATCATGAACAGGTTGACAACCTTGGAGAGGCATCATTCTGCTCCAATACCTCACTTTATCAGGAAATAAAGGGAAAACACAAATTGGAAACCAAGGCCATAAAAAGAGGCAAAGGAACCTGACACTTTGAATCATGTTGGGATGGTCAGTATGGAGGGATCACCGTGGTGTTTTCCTTGTGAAGAACCTCATTTCGAACACTATTTTCCAATACAAAGGGAAGAAGAAGATCTGAGCACATTGGACAGGTTAAACTCCATTGACACATATTACATGCTCCAAGATGATGAGAACATTGACATCATAGAGGAACAACTTGAATAGATCATGAAGTGGGAAGCTAGACGAGATCAGTTGGAAATATTGAACCAAATGGATGAATACTTAAAGTAGAACTTGAGGAAAAGGTAAATCTTGACATACTCAAGAAGAAACAAATTTCCAATCCCACCACCTCCAACAACCAAGGAAATGCCTCCACATCCTCCACCTCCAATTTATGACCTACTTCCCTAGCTTGTACCAACAAATGAGGCTCCTCGTCTGAATATCGATGTAGTACTAATGGTCAAGATGTGTAAGATTCCTTCTATAAGGAGAGCATTATTGAATACTTTAAAGGTACAAAATGAACCAGGGGATCCTTTGGTCAGTTTGAATACTATGTACCATGGGAACCGATGGAAAGACAATCCTCATTTTTATCTTTCTCTGGGAATACATGGTCTTCGTTTGAATAATTGTATGATGGATTTTGAGGTATCAACAAACATAATTCCTTTGAAGGTCATGAGACATCTAGGTTTGAGGACAATCTGTCCTTATGGAAAATTGTGTGGCATTTATTCAAAGAAGCTCAAGGTTTATGGTTTCATAGAAACATGAAATTTTACTTAAAGGCTTTCCCACACATCAAAATTGGCATGAATGTGGTTGTGATCGATGTATTGGATGCTTGGGGAACGCTCATATCAAGAAGTTGGTGTGCCACCCTTGGTGGTTTCCTCAACATGGACCTCACTCATGCACATATCGCTATGGGGGATGGGACATTTCATATTTTGTATAGTCAACATCTTGCAAAGAAACATGTGGTTGATCCAAATAGCCCCAACTATTGAAGTGATTGTGAATATGATGTGACACCTTAGGTTATTGTGTATGATCCTTGGGATTTACCTTTTTCACAAGATTATTGTATTAACACTCTATTGTTGAAGACAGATAAGTATAAGGATAATCTTGTGAAGTATCATGGAAATGACCTAGGATCCATCAAGATAATAAATAAGGATGAGGGAAAGAAGGATCAAGAGTGAGAATAAGATATTAAGTATGTAGTCGAAGCATATCCTCCCACACAACCTTACATTGAATATCTATTGTATGTTGAGTTTGACAAACGCATCCTTACACTCATGTGGGATAAAAGAAAGGGAAAACCAAAGTATGACAAGAAGAGTGAAATTATGTGGCTTGTCCCTTATGTCATCAAGAAGAAGTCTGAGAAGGGAACTTACTAACAATATTCCATGTATGGGAGGAAGATGCCATTACTAGTTGATGGGTCTATCCTCCGACCCTATGTTGATGGGACCTTATTTCGAAGGGCCTCGGGCCCCACGTAACTAGGTAGGTCATTTTCTTTCCTGCATTTCATTTGTGTCTTCATCGTAGTGTAGTTGCATTTTCTTTCATATGCTCTGCTTTACATATTTATTTATTTCATTTATGCATAGTTGTTGTGGTGAACTTGCTTCAAACATTGACATGTTAGTCAGAAGTTTTTGAAAAAATGCAAAATTTTGTTTTTTAAGGAATAGATGTCAATTTTTAAGTTTTGATTATATGAATAAAGAATGAGCAAGACACCCCTCGATACTATAATATTTTTCTTGATTATGTGTAGCCACAAGTATTACCAGGATATTATGAGGTTCTCATTCACTCTATGGTGAGCACATGTCCCCATGTTGGACTCATATGTTACCCCCCAGCCTAAGGGAAACAAAGGAGATAATGTCTCGAGGCCTGCATGTAGAATACATGGAGTGTTGAGATCCAGATGATCGGTTGAGCCCACATTGAGCAGACATATCCCCTCCTCTCCACCACACATCTATTGGATTATTGAGAGGGGGGGTGAATCAGTAATAGAGCAATTTAATCCTTTTTCACCATAAAATTCAAGTGTTATATCAATGTAGCATTATCATCCAATAATTGCAGAGTAAATAAACAATGAACAAATGAGAAATCACACACATACATAGTACACCAGTGTTTTATGTGGAAACCCAAAGCGGGATAAAACCATGAAATGATTTTTCTTATATGTATTTAAGAATTACATTCATTGGAAGCACCAACTTCCTTTGTTTTCCAGCTGCAACTGGAAGGAGGCTCCAACCCCCTAGTTTTTTAGGCTACAACCTAAAGGAAGCTCCAACTCCCCAATTCTATGGCTACAACCAGAAGGAGGCTACAACCCCCTATGTTCTCCAGTTACAACCAGAAGGTGGCTACAACCACCTGTCCTTTCCCCTTCCAACCGCCCTGACGTAGAAGTAGAATGATGGAACCACTGTCACACTATCACTATGAGATATACTGTTGTAAACCTATACCAATCAACCTGTACCAATAACCTGAACCATGCATCAACCATGCATCAACCTATACCTCAACCTGTAATCAACATGTACCATAAACAAGTGCATCAACCATGCACCAACCTATACCAAACATCCTGTAGTCAACCTGTACCATAAACAAGTGCATTAACCATGCACCAACTTCTACCTCAACCTGTACCATGAACAAGTGCATCAACCATGCAGCAAACCTCTACCTCAACCTATACCATTAACAAGTGCATCAACCATGCACCAAACCTGTACCTCAACCTATACCATGAACAAGTGCATCAACCATGCACCAAACCTGTACAAATAACATGTCATAACAACCTATCCAAAAAAAGAACCTATCACAACAACCTGTCTCATCAAGCTTATCAACCAAATCAGATATAATCACCAAGA
>ML797057.1:262461-277633 GCA_009831015.1 Picea engelmannii
TTGTATAAGTCCTTAACAGACCACTCTGTTGGTTTATGTTTGTTACAGGTTGTTCATTGTAGGTTTGACATTACATTTTTGTTACAGGTTGTTCATTGTAGGTTTGAAATTACATGTTCTATGCAAGTGGATTGAGTGAGCATGGTGGAAAAATCAACAACAATGGAACACTCTTAGCCTTCCTCAACTCCTATTCACTATGCTCGTGGCCTCTGAGGAATCAATTGCCTCAGCCACAAATATCCCAAGAGTTGGAGACCGTTGATTTAAACACCATCAATATCCAAGAGAAAGCTATAACAAGGTTTTCAAAACTAAATTTCAGAACATCTCTAGAGCTAATGGATACTCCAAGGAGTGGATAAAAGAGGAGCTAATCAACTCTCTCATAGTCATCACCAGATTGATTACATGTGAATGTAGATATTTCGTCTTTAAAGCCTGCCAATTTCGATTATTAGCTCACTTTTAGTTCAATAAGCCATTGTAACTTTCCCTTTTACTTCTTAAAGAGTCTTGAGAATATGTCTTCCCAAGTGAGGAAGGATGTAACCAATCCCCATAACAACCTATTTCACCACGACCTTATCAAACTACTTGTCTTAGCCAAGTTGGAAAAACAAGAGAAAGTGTGGGATGAGTTCATTTACCAATTTTCAAACCCTCATATTACAATCAAGACTAGAAAGAAGACTCTTGATCTAGGGACTGTTACTCCACCCAAACCCTCATGCTCAAGCTATTCCTTTACCGGACCAAAATTCCAAGAAACTTGTTGATACCCCTGCAGCCTCATCGAGCAAGAACACCAAGAAGCCTATTTCTAACCCCCCTCTAAAAATAGTAAATACCAAGAAGCCTATTGCTAAATCATGGCACAAGGACATGCCATATATTCGGTCTGGGGGGAGTTTCCTGAGCTAAAAACACTAAGCATTGCAGTTTTTTGTCAAAATTCTATCATACTGTCTTTTTACAATGTCTTGGGATATTATATTAGTAGTTGTTTGTATTAGTATGCTAAATTATATAATGTTGACATCATTGTGTGTGTTATAAGCTCCTGTGTATTTTTTGTTTATGCTATAGAAGACTTCTTATACTTAACTAGTCTTTGTGACAAATACAGAGCGATTACAACTGCTAAATACTTACTGTCATCTATATTCCAAGCTTATGAAAAGAGGATCAGTTGTTTGAATTGTTACATATTTATGATAGACAATAAAAATTCTCCTATTCACCATGCCTACCAGTACAAACCAAGACTTTTGTTAGTATCTATCAGTTCTGTCAGTCACCAATGATCACATTTACTCTTTCATGTGATTGATAGGGTTATTAAGTCAAATTGTTATATTTTCAAAATAAAATTATCAAATAAAATTTGACATATATTGGTTGTAAAATTGTCATTTGTGTGTCTAGGTTTCATTACTACTCCCTCCACTCATCCAAGGTCATAAATTTTCATCATGGTCATGTCATCATTCCTTGTCATAAATTTTCAAATGATTGTCTTGGTCAAAGTTCTACTTAAAAATTAGTTTCTTAATTAAGGAAGATGAATTTGATAAAAGTGAAATAGGTTTTTGTCAATAATAGAACAAGAAACAAAAACCTCCTTCGTTTTATGCACAGGTGTTATTGTTTGAGAGAAATCCCCCAAATACAGTCACTATAGGAGGGTTTCTGCACATTTGGACAACTTGACTCAAAGTCAGTTTTTCAGAGGTTTGGAGAAGGCATTTGCAGTGCTTGATGGTTCCATTGTGTAGAAGACATCATAAAATTTCCACCCATACCACTTTCAGCCCAAAAATCCTCTGGGAAGGCCTCCAAAATCCCTATCAAAGACCACATTGCACTTCTTCTAAGAGCATGTTGCGCTTCTGCAAGTTTTGAGTAACCAACTTCAAGCTGGGATTCTGAACAAATGGGAAAGTAATTTTGAAACCTGGAGGATTTTTGTGTTCATAAAATACCAAAATACAATAACCTCTCTCATTTTTTTAATATACTTTATGGTTTGGGATATATTATATCATCTTAGAGGCCTATGTTTTCAAAAAATAAAACACTTTGTTTTTCCTGTTTTAGACATGTTTTCTTTTCGTGTTTTCCTAACAACTGGAAGTGAATTTTTGAAAAAAAAGAGAGGTTTTTATCAAGGACATATTAAAAAACAATAACCTCTCTCATTTTCTAAATATACGCTATGGTTTTGGATATATTCAATTCTCTTATAGGCCTAGTTTTTCAGGAAATAAAGCACTCTATTTTTCCTGTTTTAGTCATGTTTTCTTGGCGTGTTTTCCTAACAACTGAAAGTGAATTTTTCAAAACCAAGAGAGGTTTTTGTCAAGGAMATATTCWAAAAAAAAAACCTCTCTCRGGTTTTACACAGKTTTTACTATATTTTAGTTACASGTATCACTTTGATACCTATTTTTCACAAGTTCGCCAGGCCAAAATTGTTGCGCTTATGGGAAGTCAATTTTGGAACTAATTTTGCAGAGGTAAAATTGTTGTTTTGCATGGTTTAAAGGATAAAGGGTATAATTACATMTCAAGGCTTCCTCATATGTCATCAGTATCCTCCAAAAACTCCAAAMCCTCCAGTTTAAACTTAGAGAGCATGAAACATYGAGTTGTCATTTACACCATGATAACGTTGTCCTACAAGCCAAGATTAATTCTCTACAGCGTTAGGTTGATGATATTAACTGCCACCAATAGTAGTCTCTGGATGCAATTGAAACACCATGAAAATCCTAAGTCAAAATCCCCCGGGCAAGAGGGAGAAGCTTCTAAAGCTAATCCACCCCTTCCTTCGCAAGTTTAGTCATAAAGGGCAATTTCTTTTTGTTTGCAGTGGGACCTGCAAAATCTTAGGTGTGGGGGTAATGTTGGGCCCAAGATATGATCACTTTTATGATGGTTATTATACACTTTTGCCACATGTACATATGCGGTTTTAATCTTTTAAAGGAGACTTTTGAAGAATTTTATGATAAAATGGTATGATCGGCATAAGGTACGTGTAATTCATGTTTAATGATTATATCAAGTGTAATTCATCATGTTTTATGATTTCCAAGAGTTAATTCACGTTTTTCTGGTGTTATAGGGAAAAAATGCACTACGTTTCTAGTTCCAGCACTTGATCTGGCACTCATTCCGGCACTCGTTCCGGCACTCGATCTGACACTCCATCCAACATCTCTTCCTGCAAAAAAACGGAGGGAGATTTGGCGGTTATGGTATTGGCGGCCAGTGGGGAGCGAATCAGAGACATGGGTTTTGTTCATGCTTATCCCCTTCAGCTACTGAACTCTTGACAACTCGATTTTGAGTTGTTATGGTAGGTGATTATTGGCTAGCTCTATTTCGGTAGTTAGGGCACCATTAATGAAATTTGTCAATTTTAGAAGTGCTTCAAACCTCCTGTGGTTGATCACTTGGTCTGTAAACATTATAAATACACCATGGTGGTTAGATAATTGTTAAGCAGTAGAAGAAGTCGTGTGTTAGAGCCAAAAACGATTTTGGCTCTATTTTTGCATTTTTCAATTGCTAGAATTGTATAAAACTGTGTTTCTGTGTTTTAATGGTGAATTCCTTTTGTTGAGCTCGTGGTGTGCTTTTAGGGAGTGACCACGACTTGCTGGGGGGGCCACCAGTAGTCTGGTAAATATTCTTTGTGTTTGTTTATGCATTTCATAGATTAATTGTTCTCTTTATTTCCTGTACATGCATTTCTGTTTTGTTAATTAGTTTCTTGTTATAATTTAATTTTCTTTTACTCTCTTTTGCAAGTTAGTATGATGAATTGTGTTAGCATGCATTAATCTCGTAGTTAGGAATGGATCTGCAGACTCCTAGACTAACCCCATGTGTAGTTAAATACTAGATTATGTTTTTATTTATGATTTTAGAATCAAGTTTAAAACAGATTTTTGAATAGCATAGAATAACGTTTTAATTTGGGTTTTAATTGACAAGGATTTGATGGATGGATAGAGTTAATTCTAGTTTTTAATGATAGATTGCTTATTTTAGTTTTATATAGATCTTTCTTACTTAGATGTTGATTAATATAGTTGTTAGTTTTCTTTTTAATATCATGTTTTAAATTTATGTTTTTAGTCATTTCCTTATTTGCAGTTTGAATTGTTAGAATAGACATAGCATAGTTTCATGTTATGTAATTTCTTGCCTAGAATTAGATTACAATTGTAGTTCTTAGATAATGAATGAGTTTAAGTATGAATTTTGCTTACATAGTATAGAAGTATAATGATGATCTCGTTATGTTGTTGATGGTTAATAAATGAACATGCAGAGTATTTAATATTGCTTTTGTCTTCACAGAACCACCAACATTATATTTGAATTGTCATAGGTTAGAGATAGTTTCTTGCTTTTGTAGATTAGAAGAGATAATTTCTTGCTTTCATAGTCTAGAAGATAGTTTTATTTTTGTTGTAGGATAGATAGTCTTTTCTTTGATAGATCATATAGTAGCTTGCTTATCATAGGTTCAAGGTTAGTTGCTAGTCTTTCTTGCTTTCAATAAAATAGGCTTCCTTTCATGCATTAGAAATAGTTTTGCATTGAGCATTTAGTCAAGTTGCCTCTTAGATTTCCTTTCATGCATTAGAAATAGTTTTTCATTGAGCATTTAGTCCACTTACCTCTTAGGCTAGACAGTTGTTCAATGAGAAGTTTTAATTTGATTGCTTGTAGTATTTAGTTGTTTTTACTTGTATTTTGCTTTAGTAGGTTAGTTAGGTGTCTTTGCTTGCTTGTCTATTTTCTTTAATAGGTTAGATAGGTGTTTTTGCTTGCTTGTTTATTTACTTGCTTTCATAGGTTAGTTATTCATTGAATATAGGTTGGCAAGTTAAAGTAGTTTGCTTTTGTCATTTTCTTATTAAATAGTTGCTTTTGCTTATTGCTTATTGTTGAACTAGTTTGCTTTACATAGGTTTTTACTTGCTTTCTTAAATAACTATCCATTGATCCTTGGCCCAAAAGTACTTAGGTTACATAGTTTCAAGTTGCTTAGTAGGGTTTGCTCATTAGATAGCTTTTCTTGAGTAGATTAGCCTTAGATAGATACCTTCCTTAGTTAGACTATACTCCTACCAGCTCTTCTACCTTTGGCATATATTTTGCTACAACTCTAAGTTTACTTACCCCGGGTTGACAATTTAATTGAGGGTTTTTACTATGTTTTTAGTGCATATAGAACACCCATCACTTATTGTACACTTATCACTAAGAAATATGAATCTGAACCATTTTTGTAATAGCCTCTTCAAGAGGAAGCAAAATACTCACTAAGAGGTTACTGAGAATTGTATAAGTAATAGTATATGCTCATGTGTAAAGGAATTTTGGCTTTTCAAGCAATGTGTAGGCCCAAGAACTATTTCGAGAACATATACCTTGTTAATGAATATTGAGAAGCCCTCAGGGCAAGTTTTCTAAAGAAGGAATACTTATGTGTGGATACATCTATGTTGTGTGTTATCCCCAAATTCTTAGAGATGACTAAGGAGATGATGTCTCGAGCCCTCAGGTTGTAGACATGGAGTACCAAGAGACAGTTTGACTAGTAGTTTCCACTTGCACAAACATAGACCCACCTCACCACCATGTTTCTAGTTTCATCATGAGGGTATCCACCACACCATATGGCTTCTTGAAGAAATTGGGTCTTGCTCCAATAGGTACAAGATAGGTATTATGGTGAGTGTCATTTCAATATTTGAGGCATTTCCATTTGTACATTTTAAACTTCTTTTGATTATGTAACGTTTGCTTGGACATTATGATCTTTACCCTGTTACACTTTGGTGGTTGACATTGCACCCTAGTAAGTGGGTCACCCTTAGGGATAGGTTTTCTACTAGGAGGTCCTCATGAAGAATCAACATGTCATTCCTGACCATACTTGTCACTTTCCACACTTCATCCCCTCATCTCCTTACCTTTTGGGATTTTCGGGTGTACTGACCCAAGAAGGGATTGTCCTTCATTTCATGGGAAGAAGGGGTTGAAGGCCCAGAGGCTTGTATCTGGAAAAAGATAAAATCCAAATATGAAACTTCTATATGCTCACCCAGGGATCCCGAGGACAATGAAATGTCTCTCATAAGAAAATAATGGGTAATGCAAAATGCCAACCAGGGGAGAGCATGTGTGGGCATTGTTTTTCATGCTTATGTAGAAGCCCCACACATGAATTCAACTTCGGGAAGCATGATGTGACCAAGGTAGAGTCAATGCAGGCAATGTTTTTCATTCTTACGTAGAATCCCCACCTTGGCTTCAACTTGGAAACTTTAAAAAAAAAGACAATAAATGGGCTTGGAAAAAGGTTACATTGAAAACGAAGGTGAAACACACCCTCTACAAAGGAAACCATAAATGAGATACTACGATCCCTTGTATGTCATAAATACCATGCCCAAGCATCTTTACCCCATCCATGTCACTTCATCCACATGTATTAGAGAGGGTTCCACTTAGGAAACACCACTAAAATTGAGGTATGATTCACCCAATAGGTTGCTTGTCAACCCTCCCATTCCTAAACTTGGAAAATTGTATAGGGTCTTTGAGCACTTATTTATTTTGATGAGTTTGTTTGGATATAAATGCTTAGATAGAGATTTTATTGATTCGATTTACTTATCATGATGTATTTGACTTGAGATACTAGGAGGGTGCATTCATTGTCTTTTCAGGACCTAGTTTGTGGATAGATTTGGAAGAACAAGCCTAGCTTGGGCTTCCTTGGGGCTTGAAGCCCATAGGTTGGATACCATGGATTTCACACCGAAAAATGATGCTAGCTTTTGGAGGCCTGAGGATATACCATGGAGGAAATAACCCAACCTTTATCCATCCCAACCATTTTCTCTTGGGGCTAAAATGTCACTTTTGAGGAGGTTGGAGTCACCCTAGGGCTAGGGCATGTGGTGATGGTGTTTTTTCTTGACACTTGGCATATTTGGATGAAGAGGGGAACATTGAGGACCCTATAACTTGAGAGGGAGGCCATTGGAGGTCCAATATTTCATCTCCAAGCTCAACGATTTGCTAAAAATAACAAAACATTGCCCTAAAGTGGTGACGACATGCTTCTTTAGGGTTTATTATGTGCATTTTAGGATTAAATTTGAATTTTATATTGTAAAGGGGAAAATTAAGGGGTTTTGCCCCCTTACTTTGTGGTTTACCCTAAAATTAAGTGGACAAAGAATTGCAGTAGGATTTGTATAAATAGAGATCATTTCATTTCATTTTTACATCATAACTCTCCCATCTTGGAGAGGATTCTTGGCTAAAATTTGCACCCTACTTGGACAATTTTTTCTATCTCTCTTGCTACTATTTCTTGCTATGGTTTTCTTTGGCTATTGGATGAATAAGTAACGCTCTATCTTTCTTGGAGGTTTTTCCTTGCTTTTATGGTGGATTTTCTTGGTTAAAAGGAGTTTATCTTGTTAATGCTTGGACTAGGTAAGGAATCTTTCATGTTATTGCTTCTTTTATTGGTCACAAGGTTAATTTGATAATATTTTTGGGAGTATAATGGAATACAACCCCACTAATCCCATCATATTTATCTTGGAATAATTTGTTGCATAAAGGAATACTAGGAGGAGTAAAAGGGTTTACACCCTCCTAGGGTTTTCCTTAGCTAGTCTTGCTTGCCTTGTGGAGTAAAAGGGATTAAACCCCCAAGGAAGTAGCACATCTAGCTCTTTCATTTTTAAAGACTCCATAACCCAATAGTTAAAGGCACTAATCTCTTGCATTCGAGAAACAAAATCATTGCATTGGGATACGTAAACTTATGATATATCGAAATTGTTTAAGTTGGAATATTTTCTACAAGTTATAAGTTTTCTTGTGCCCTAAGGGCATCCTCTTTTAGCCAAGGATTTAATTTATGCAATAAATTTAATGCTGCAGCCATTAGTTCTGCATCAAACTTCACTTTATTTCATCATTTACTCACTTTTCAACCATGGAAATTGACTTCTAAACCTATATTATTGTTTTACTGGTTATGGGCTATCTTTTTTATGGTTTACTTTTTTATTTTTATGGTTGGAACTTGTTGCTATAGAAATTTTTTTCTACAACCATAAGGCTTCCCTAACACTTTGTAGATAACTTCATTTGCAAGCCCTAATTTACCGTCAAAGTTCATGCTTAAGTATCAGAAAGTTATCTATTGTTTTAGTGCATCATTTTCCAATAATTATTTGACATTTTTGATGGTTAAATATACAGAAACTAGTTGTTTTACTTGCTAATATATATTTTTGTTAACTTATGCAAATAGGGATAGCAAGCTTACTTGCTTGTCCATTGTATTTTTTATCTTGTATCTTTTATTTTCTTGTGTCTCAGGCAGGTACAACTATCTTCCACAAGTACTCAAACACTTGGAAACCATAAACCACCTCTGAAGCTCGTTTTCAAGACACTCTCCACTTAGCAACTCGACCTATAGGGGAATCAATTCACAAGTATCACTTTCCATCTCACATCCCTTCTAGAGTCACTTGGGACTCCCCCCTTGTGTTGTATTCTTCCTCCACTAAAGTGAGGGAAGGGTTTGTCTGAGGTGATAGTGGGTAAACTCTCCCAGTATTATCGTCATCCATTGGATTGGGTCAGGATTTTCCCAACCTATAGTTTTCATGATAACATTTTGGCATTGTTGTTGGGCAGGATTTAGAATCCTATTTCATGCCCTAATGACACTTTGACAAGCTACCATCCCAAAGCCTTTAACCATAGATTTCCTAGCGAATCCACTTGAAGGACGTTCCTCTTCCACTGTTGATGAGCTCTTCTTGAAGCTCCTCTGCTGACTCCACTTGTGGAAAGTTCCCTTTCCCTTCCCTCCATTTTTGATGAACATTAAGTTCATATGGTGACTCCATTGAAGCGACATCTCGGATAATGAAACCATTGCATCACGGGATTTACCATGGACCTTACACATGGTATACCCTTCTCTCGATGTTCAAAATGTCCCTAGATACCCGAACCTTTGCCATGCAAAGTGGAGGGAAAATTTCCCAAAATTCGATGGTGACCCAACTCTAGAAGTCACCCATGTTTTGAAATATATGAGGTATGCTTCAAGTATAAATGTAATGCATGAGGATGTACTAATGAAATTTTTTGTATATTATCTGGAATCGAGTCAAAGGAAGTGTCTTGCAAACTCGTGTGATCAGAAAAGTATCTGGTCTTATACAAAGCTTGTTGAATAATTTCTCATCTATTGGGGTCCAACTACTCAAGATTTGCAGACTACCCCCCAAGAGCTCAAATATTCCATTTACAGAGAAGCTTTTCTGGTGGATGATGAGACAACAACTGAAGAGTGTGAAGTTGAAGAATAATATCACTCACCACCTATAGAAGAAGTGATTGAAGAGCATATCTGTGAAGAAAGTTGTCAAGAATATATTGATGATGAATACCTTGATGAGACATCGGTGTCCATTTTAGCGCTTGGTGAACATGATATCGTGGAGGACCCATTTGACATGGTTGATCAAAACACTGATGATTTCATACATGTCGAGAGGCATAGATGGGATGTGGTTTGTTTCACTTTTGATAAAGATCCCATTTACGATGTTGAAGGTAGTTCTCAAACAAAATGGGTTGAGTTGTCGTCTCCAGAGGATTGGTCTTCATGCACATATGATTTAGATGCTTGGCATCCTAGTAATGATATGATCAGATATTTTTTCCAGGATGATTCTTCACAGCATACTCATGAATATTTCCAACCACCTTCATGCTCAGATCTCAATGGATACCTAGTTGTGGCCACCCTAGAGAAGTCAAAATCTCACCCTACAAAGTGAAAGCATTTTCATATTGAAGATTTTTATAGTGATTCATGGATGAAGAGGTGACGTCTTTATTTCTCCAAATGTGAGAAAATCCCTTATCTCTTTTCTTCTTCTCTAAGGAATCATCGAGATTTCTTTGGATCTCTCATATCTCCTCAGTCTTCAGAAATAAAATATCATGATAATGGGGATGGAGATGAGACATTGTCTACATATGGTAGCCCTCTTCAGAGATGGATTGATCGATATCTTGTGGCTATCCTTTCCAAAAGTATTTTTGGGATGATCAGGATTGTGGTTACTCACTTTCAACAAGATTTCCTCCCTCCCACCCATCTCCATTGGTTTAATTTCATGATTGATTATATGTATATTTATTATCATGATTAATATGTGCTCAACTTGTGTTTGTGGTATTACATGATTAAGCACATGGGGAAATACCTTGATGAAATAATGGACAGGTGGTTGCATTGGTTGTATGACTTCCCCTGACATCACCTATCGCCTGATCCTCAGGGCCCTAGGGCCCCAGGTAAGTAGGTAAGTCATTTTGATTTCTATCATAATGCATGTTGATTTCTTATAGTATCTTAGTTTCATTTCATTTTTTATTTTCGTTTTTCTCTACTTTCATAATTGATTTACATGTTTCTTTTTCATCATATATATGAAAAATGCTAAAAAATTTATTTTCTAGATTAGTTGTCATTTTTTGTTTTTGATTATATGAACAAAGGATGAGTGAGCCATCCTACACTTAATGCATTTTGTTTTGAGTGTGTGTAGGCACTGGCCACCAGGAGATGTTATCTCATGCACTCTACAATGAGTACATGTACCTAATTAGGAGCTATATGTTATCCCCAAATTCCTAGGGGTGACTAATGAGATGATATCTCTAGGACCTCAAGTTGCAGACATGGAGTACTGAGAGACATATTGACCAACAGTGTCCACTTTCATAGACAGAAACCTACCTCACCACCATAGTTCCAGGTTCATCATGAGGGTATCCACCACACCAGATGGCTTCTTGAAGACATTGGGTCTTGCTCCATGAGGTACAAGCCAAGTATTATGGTGAATGTCATTTCAATATTTTAGGAATTTGAGTTTGTATATTTTAAAATGCTTATGATTATGTAATGTTTGCTTGGAAATTATGCTCTTTTCCCTGTTTGATCTAGGTGGATATTGGTGGACACCCACCTATCCCAAATAACAACTAGCTCATCTTGACAGTTTTCAGTTCAGAACGTTTCTCTGTAATGGGGACAATTATTTGTAATTGTGGGTTCTTCACTTACGGGGATATCCCGAAAACCTACACAGCATCCAGGTGGATATTGGTGGCCTCCCACCTATTCCAATTGGCTTATTTTGGAATTTTTCATGTCAGTACATCTTTTTGTACTTCCAGGGCCGTTTTGGGGCTCTAAACTATTTTTTCTTGGCTTTCCACAGTCAAACTATAGAAAAAGTTTGATTTTTATGGCATCATGTGTAGTTCTAAAAAATACCTTTCCAACAGGCTATCACATGCCTAAAATGGAGATCATATGAAAAAGTTACAAACCTGGGAAGTTAATGTACTAACTTACCCCAATGGGGGGGGCACATGACGTTTGGAGCTTCATATCCTAGGGTTAGGTTTTTGGATGTCTAGGGTTTTGGCTTTCATGTTTAGGATAAAAATTCCTTCAGAGCCTCATTATAATAATTTTCTTGTGAATGACTATAGCCATCACATCTCTTCTCAAAGATAAAGTTGCCACCATTTTAGTGAGTCTTGCACTCTATATTTTTATAGTCTCTATACATTTCTTTCATTAATAGAAATCATGTATCATTGTATTTCTCTGTTTCTGGAAATTTCTATGTGTATTTCATTGTAATATCTTAGCTCTCATTTCATTCCAAAAATAATACAGATCATTGGTATCAGAACAAGATGCTCTTGATCGTTTTTTAGTGCATGTCCCTGACGAGGTCTGAGTATATCCAGTTGGGTCTCAAGCTTGCCTCTCTTGAGGAAAATCGCTCTCACACACCCAAGAAACCCTCGATGGAGGTAGAAAATAAAAACGACGGAGAAGAAGATTCTATTAACCTATTGCTTGAGCAAGCTCTTGCGCAATAGAGGGAAAAAATGATGGAGAATTTTTCCCACATCCTTCAATGCCTTCCAATAGAAACAAGTGCATCTTCATCAAGCGGCCACTTTGGAGGAACCTCTCCCTTCAAGGTACAAATTAATTTTGATATTCCCATATTTGGAGGTCAAATATATGTAGATGCCTTAGAAAAATGGTTAAATCTACTAGAAGGTTATTTCTCTGTTCACAATTTTTTTGACAGGGAAAATATCACCTTCGCACTCCTCAAGGCTCTCTTCCATGTCAAACATTGGTGGGAAACTTACTGGGAGAAAATTTCCACAGAGGAATCTGGAATATATGGGGTCGATCCCACTTGGTATTTTTTTGTGGATGCGGTCAAGGAACAATACTACCCTGTTGATAACTATGAAGACCAGTACATGAGATGGACCACACTACGAAAAGAGAAGAGATAAATAGTGTCAGAGTTCACAAATACTTTCCATAACTTGTGCACCAATAGACAGATCATCAACTGAGCATAGAAAATAGACAAATCATTGACGCAAACCCCACTACTATTGTTGCGACCACAACAATTCAGGTAGAATAATCAGTAGATCCTGAAGAGGGGGGATGCCTATTCCATTCATAGATGTGGGTGAAGGGGACCCCATTGCATTTCATTGTTGATAGTGGCAGCCAGAAGAACCTCATCTCAGTTGAGGTCATCAAACAGTTGGGGTTGTCGACAACACTATTACACCCACATCCATACAACATCGGGTGTCTTCACCAGGGAAGAGATATTTGTGTCAGCCATTAGTGCCACCTATCATATGGCATATAGCCCTTCAAGGATGAGGTAGTGTGTGATGTTTCCCCTATTGATGTATGTGATTTTTTTGGGGGCCAACCATATATGTGGAAATGTCATGTTGTTTATGAGGCTCGACCTCGTAGTGTCATTATTACTCTTGGGGGTTAGCTCTACAGGATACTAGACGTAGTTCCAACTATTGTTCCACTAAATAGTGTCGCAAGGTAATCTCTCATACTACAAAATTCATCCTCTTCATAGTCTATTCAAAGGATACACATAAGGCCACTATAATCACTCCAGCCTCAACACCTTCTATCCAGGAAAAGCAGATTGTAGAAGAGAAAGAAGATATTGTTTCTTCACCTACAATGGTTCCTACACAATTCCTTGTCAAGCCCAGAAACAATAGGTTGGTGGAACATATTCAACCTCGCCAGCAATGGGTTCATGACAGCCTTCCACAGACCAAGCAGTGCAACTTCTCCAACAAGGCACGCAACTCACCAAGATTAAGATTCATAAAATGATTTCCCCTCTTCCCTGGGCGCTCAACACAATGGACACCATTTCTTCCTAAGGGGGGAGGATTGATCCAGGTGGATATTGGTGGCCACCCACTTGTTCCAAATTCCAACTGGCTCATCTTGACATTTTTTTAGTTCAACACGTTTCTTTGTAATGGGGAAAATTCTTTGTAATTGTGGGTTTTTCACTTACGGGGTTGTCTTGAAGCCCTACACAACATCCAGGTGGATATGGGTGGGCACCAACCTATTCCAACTAGATTATTTTGGAATTTTTCATGTAAGTACATATTTTTGTACTTCTAGGGCCGTTTTGGGGCTCTAAATAGTGTTTTATTGGCTTTCCACAGTAAAACTATAGACGGAGAAACAGTTTGATAATATAATGTGTAGTTCTCAAAATGACCTTTCCAACAGGCTATCACATGCCTAAAATGGAAATTGTATGCAAAAGTTATGACCCTTGGAAGTTAATGTACTAACTTACCCCAATGGGGCCCACTTGACTTTTGGTGCTTCATTTTCTAGGGTTAGGTTTTTTTATGTCTAGGGTTTTGGCATTCATGTTTATGATAAAAAGGCCTTCATAGCCTCATTTTAATCATCTTCTTATGAATGAGCGTATCCTTCACATATATTCTCATAGATAAAGCTGCCAACATTCTAGCAAGTATTCGACTCTATATTTTTATAGTCTCTGTACATTTCTTTCATTAATAGAAATCATGTATCGCTGTATTTCTCTGTTTCTGTCAATTTCTATGTGTATTTCATTGTAATATCTCTTCTCTCATTTCATTCCAAAAATAATCTGGATAATTGTTACACTTTGGTGGTTGACATTGCACCCTAGTAAGTGGGTCACCCTGTTGGGTATCCTTTTTTCCATACACAAACACCTTACTTTTGCGACCTATATTGATTATGTTGCCTTAAAACTATCAGTAATCCATTCATTTTTCTCGATGATATACCCATTTGATTTTTCCTTGGTGTACATGAGGTAATTAACGATTAAGCCTATGATTTGCATGGTTTATTGATAGTTAGGACAATTATCTATATTATGCATTCCATCTAACAACATTGTTATGGAAATCGTAGAAAGATGAGTCATCTGGTACTAGCAAGACACGTTATCCGGTACTCATACTCCATGTCATCTGGTACTTGCACTCCATGTCATTCGGTACTCACAATTCATCTCATTTAGTACCAGAATGTTCCAGAAACCGTCTGGTAGCAGAACATTCTAGGTCATCTAGTACCTATGTCAATATCCATCTAGTACCAACATCCTATAGGCATCTGGTACCATATTTTCTGCTTGATTTTCAAACAGATAAGGGTGAATATTGAAATTTGGGAACATGGGTTTTCACTAGAATGATGTAGACATGTGGATATGTGTGCCAGAATTCACCCATCTTGCACGTGTGGATGTCTATCTCAGGGGGAACTATTTAGCCAAAATCAACAAATATTTCTAAACTGCCATATTGTGCCTTGATTTTCGTATGGATGGAAGCAAATCTTGCAAAACCACTAAATGCGTTTTTAGAAAATCCAGCCAAATACAAAACCCAAAACATGTTTCTCAAATTTCACAATGGATAGAGAGTTATCGAAGGATCTTTAACCCAAATTTGTAATATCTGGTGAAAAACCTAGATTTTGTGTGTAAACAGTTTGAACGAATTCTGAGTTGGGGGATTTGTTCTGATCCATTTCCATTGAATTTCCTTGTATAAATATGTAGGAAGGAGTACTAAAAAGGAATGGAGGAGATGTAATGATATATTTTTATGTTGAAGTATT
>ML797057.1:310160-332094 GCA_009831015.1 Picea engelmannii
CACTATACTTATTAGTTAGAGTTAAATTTCCTATTACCGGCACATATAGTGCAACAACTATGTTGATTACGAATCTTGGTTGATAAATTTAAGTTGGTTATATATTATGCATATAATTGCACCAACATTTTGGCGTCGTTGTCGGGGAGTTGCAAATAGTAATAGGTAGCAGGTAGTGTTTGAAGTTTTTGAATGGTTTTGGATTGGTTTTAAGGACGACCTAAGGGTGGAGAGAAGATGATAAGATGTGAGGGAAGAGTCCACCCATCCACTTTAGTGGGATTGATCCAAAGTTAGGTTGTCCTCTCCCTTTCATGTTGATGTTTTTATTTTAATGAAAGTTTTTATTTATTTATGCAAAATAAGTTTTATTTATGATTAGATAACTTGTGCAAACAGCTAACCTGGTGACAGTAGGATCCCAGTAACGCGAGGAGTTCAAACTTTGGTGTGTTTTTGCAAATATTTTTAATTTCTTAGTTTTAAAATTCATATCTTTAATGATAAATCACTTTGGGGGTGTTGTAAAAACCCCTTATTACTAATATGTGTTGTGAGACAGGATCTACCAACCGGCAAAAGAAGGATGATTAAGAGTTTGTTGAGCAAACAAAGAAATGGTACTTCAAGTAATTTTCCAGACCTTGATAGAAAATGGAGACCTAACTACGTCTCAAGTGGAGAAAATCCTCATTGCAATCAAAGGCCCATCTACATCTGAGGTGGACCAAGTCTGGGTTGCAATTAGGGACTTATCTATATCTCAAGAAGGAAGAAAAGAGAAAGAGACTTATGAGCCACATCAAGTAGCAGATCTGGAAGTTTGTGAACAACATCTAGAGGAGATCCAAGAGTCATGGACCATATCTGAGGAGCATCCACTTGAGCCATAAATTGAAGAATTTTTGGTATGTTTGTCTCTATATCCGTTGTGTATTATGGGGTGTGATGACCAAATTTCCAAGGAACTACATGATATGACATCCAGGGAGAGCTAAGAGAGAAAATATTACGTCGAATCTTGGTTCCAAGTTGTTGTCAGGCCACAACACTCTTCCATATTCTTGCATCATATCTGGAAGAGTAATTGGTCTCTCATATATGGGAAACCATTGAGGTATATTTTCAATATTTGGAATATGAGTCTACTTATAAATTTGTTTCGCACATGGTTGCACTAGAAATTTTCCTATACTTAAAGAAAGACTTGCTCTTTTTCAATTAGAGTAGGATGGTAAATAAATAAATAAACATTTCATATAAGTACAATGTAACATCTCTTTCATATTTTTCATAAATGGGAATGTCAATAATTGACAAACCAATCAATTTAAGATATGTGTTCCTCTCGTAGATTTCTTTTATTTTTTTTAAGTTATGACAATTTTGTTTGGAATCTTATGAGAAGGTAATCTCTTCAATAAATATCCTCTGCATGTGCCCATAATACTCGAAGGGTATTTTCATAAGTGGAGAAGGCATCCTTGTCAATAGGATCGTTGGTTTATTTTGGGTCAAAAAGAGGAACTCTTTGTTTTCAACAACAAAAGATTGTCTAGATAAGAAATATTCCTTCACTACGGAATTTGGCACCCAACTATCAACCATGGTTCCATTTATTTATAGTTTCCACTGCAATTTAAAAATTCTTGTACCAATATGTTTTTTTTAGTTTTCAAGTGTGATACTTCAGCAAGATTAACAGAATTCACAAATATCTGCTCTTGACAACATTAGTAGATTTATAAATTCTGATATATAATCAGGTAACTGCAACATATTTTGTACAACACGTTATTCCAATACTTGTCAACAAATTTAGCACGTATAATCTAATTCAATACCGGTACTTTTGAGCAGTGATTGACAACATCTTCTACAACTTGAAACTTAGAGTATTCCAGCCACAATGTGAGGCCTACAAGTTCCAATTTTAAGATCATAAAGTCTCGGTACCATTATGTTCCAGTATTATCATGTTCTGGTATCATCGTGTTCTGGTACTTTCATGTTCCTGTACTGCAGAATCATGTTTTGGTACTGCAGAATCCTGTTCAGGTACTATCTTGTTCATGTACTACATAATCTTGTTATGGTTTTGTCCTATTCTGGTACAATCATTTTTGGTACTGCAGAAACCTGTTCTAGTACCAATCTGGTACAGGTGCCAAAGTGATATGATCTTTGTCATGTACTTGAAATTGTTTTCACTTTAGGTAATTGGAGGTATGGGCTAATATTTTCATGTTCTTTCTATCAAGAATCATTTAAACCTTGTGTTTAATTTTTCTTTACTCTCATGTACACCTTCCTCCTACATTATTACACTCACCCCTAAATGAATCATCCATGTTATCCTTTAAGGAGAGATTTTCACATCCAACTCTATATGATAATGGGTGCACCTGTCTTATTACCTCATCATTCTGAAAAAGTGATTAATAATTGAAATATCCATTGAAAATTAGTTACAGTATTATGTCTAATACTAACCTAGTTGATTTAACAAGTTCTTATCCAATTTTATCTTTATAAGTTTCTCTTGGGAGGTATTGATGAAAACCTCATGTGGTGGACCGCCCCTGCAAAACCTTAATGGAATTTCATGAGAATCCTAATAGGATTAACTAGAGGGACCTCTTAGTCATTATCTAAGATGTTCTATTATAAATTAAATAGCTGAGATTTAAGGCTAATGTGGATGATGTCACCCTTGGGATAAATATAAATGATTAATTATATGCCTAATAAATCTAAAACAATCTCATAACACCTGCCTTCCTTATACTCTAAAGTTTTCAATGAACAATATACATCATTCTAAATCTTTTGAGTAATATAATAAAAAGGAAGTATCAAGAAGTACAATCAAACCCGTCGGGGTACTGAACAGGCCTACTGGCAACGGGGATATGATGAGTAAACGGAGTTGAAAACATACATTGGCACACCTAAAACGAAATAAAATACATTGGGTCTCATTATTAAGCAATCATTATTAAAATAAAGGATAAGAGATGAACTTTATATCTCTTATATGATGCCCTTAAGAACTTTCCAGCATCCACTTTAGGGTTCTATCTTTTAAAATAGATAGGTTTCCATGGAAGTGGGACCTTCAATGTAGGTAATTCACCCTACCTGAACAAGAAGAGATTCATTTCTGTCAAATTGGATAAGAGACAAGTTAATCATCTTAGGATGTATTATTTTATGTGTTCCCTTCTTCTAATGGAATACAAACCATAACTATGTCACTCTTATTTTAAAGGTAATATAGGCAAGGGACCTATTAGTTAAAATCATTTATGAAATATCTTGGCCAATATAATTGTTATATCATTAACGAACCTTTATGAATTCATATGAGCATCATTATAACCCTTATATCGTAACGAACCTTTATCATTATCCCATCTTTGTTTCTCAAGTTCATTACACTGCTTAGTGCCATTACTCTACTCAGTTATGTTACTATCAACCCGTAATATTCCAAATATAAAATAGTATGAAGAACAAAAATAATTAGCTAGAAATGGCAGATAAACAATGATATAACCAGAACTATACCACAATAATACTAGAATAATACTGGAATAACACCAGAAAGAGCACTTTGATTACTGAGAGCAATGTTCACTTGCCTCTTCGAGGGGGAAACCTCTAGTAGACAAGATCTCTATTACAATAATATCCAAGACAAAACTTATCATACCCTTTACTCCTATTTATACTAAATATGTCTATCTAAAATAAAAATCTAGAGGAAGATCCTTCTAGAAGCAGAATCTTCTATTAGGTCTTCTTACATTTGACTTATTCTTCCTTATTTCTAATCCTTATTAATATTGACCTTTATTGCATGGAAATATATTATTCTACTTGCGTGAGGGATTAGGTCCCTAACATGTCCTCCCCCTTAAAAACAACCTTGTCCTCAAGGCTTGAGATGAGGAAATTGTTGCAGAATGGTAGTTGGTTCCCAAGTAGCATCTGTTGGAGTTGTATCTTTCCACTGGAATAACACTTCCTTGATGGTGTGCTGACACAGACGATGCTCACGCTGGTCCAAAACTGCTTGTGGTTGTATCCAAATGGAGCCTTCTTCATCCAACTTGGGAAGGTTGGTTTGAGTTTGAAACTTAGTTCCAATCACTTTATTTAAGCAGGAAACATGAAAAATGGGATGGAGCTTAGAATGACTAGGAAAAAGCTAACTGATAGGCCACTTGTCCCACACACTTGAGAATGGTATAAGGACCATAAAATTTGGGTGCCAGTTTCTAACAATGGTCATCCTTGAGGGAAATTTGATTATAAGGTTGTAGTTGAAGAAACACATGATCTCCTTCTGCAAATTGACATTTAGAGGGACCTTGATCTACTTGTTGCTTCATGCAATTCTGGGCCATGACCAAATTCTCTTTCAGGGTACGAAGAATATCCTCTCGAACTGTAAGTGTTTGGTCAATTGCATGGACCTTCGAGACACCTGGAAATTATGAGAGAAATGAAGATGGATTTTGTCCATATACCACTTCAAATGGAGTCTCGCGGATAGTTATATGGTAAGAAGTGTTGTACCACCATTTAGCTAGTGGTAACCATTGAGCCCACTAATTTTTCCTTTCCGATGTTAAACACCTCAAATATGTTTCCAAACACTTGTTGACAACTTCAGTTTGACCATCAGTTTGGGGATGATAAGTTGTGTTGAGATGCAATTGGGTGCCTTGTAGCTTGAACAGTTATTGCCAAAATTTACTGGTGAAAGTTGGGTCGTGATCAGAAACAATAGAATGAGGCATGCCATGAAGCTTAAATACCCGATCCATGAAAATTTGAGCCACGGTGGAGGTTGTAAATGGGTGTTGAAGAAAACATAAATGAGCATACTTGGAAAGACGATCAACTACCACCATGATGACTGATTTATTTCCCAATTTAGGTAAGCCTACAATAAAATCCATAGAGATATCCCTCCAAATAGCAGGTAGAATCGAAAGCGGTTGTAGTGTGCCAGGAGTTTGACTGTTTCTCCCTTGTTGCGTTGAAAAACATCACATTCTACCACAAAATTGTGAACGTCCTATTTCATACCATCCCAGAAAAAAGAATGTTTGACCTGGTCATAGGTTTTGGTAAACCCTGAGTGCCCAACGGTGGGTGTAGCATGGAGCTCAGAAAGTACTATGGATTTAAGTTTTGACTTTTTACTTAAATCCAAATGACCTTTGTATCGAAGCTCATCATTGTGCCAAGAGTACCTTGAGGAAACTGGATAATTGGTCTGCAATTGTTGTATCAAATGAAAAATTTTGGGATCGTGTAGCCATTCCTCACGAACAGCTTGAAGCCAATCTGGTACAATGAAGGAGAGAGAAAAAAGGGACCCTTCATCTTCATATTTTCTAGTAAGTGCATCAGCAACCACATTGTATTTTCCTTTCTTGTAAATAATCTCATAATCATATACAAAGAGCTTAGTCACCCATTTTTGTTTCTCTGGGGAGGAAAGGCGTTGTTCCAAAAAATACTTGAGGCTTTGATGATCTGTCTTAATTTGGAAGTGTTTCCCCAATAGATAAGGGTGCTTAATATCCATGGTATGTAGAATAACCAACATTTCCTTTTCATAGATTGAATTTCCCAAATTTCACTCTGACAGTTGTTTGTTGCTAAAGGCTAAAGGCCGAACCTCTTGCATAAGGACTGCTCCAATTCCTTTCCCGAAATCATCACATTCCAGGACAAAGGTCTTTTTGAAATCAGGAAGGGCCAGGACTGGAGTGGTGCACATGGCCATCTTCAAGGTTTGAAAAGCCTAAGCAATTGTGGGAGTCCAAGTGAAATAATTATTTTTAAGAAGAGCAGTGAGAGGTGTCGCAATATTTTCATAATTCTTAACAAACTTGCGATAATAAACTGTTAAACCTAGAAATCCACACAAGATTTTGATATTCTTTGGGTGAGGCCAATATTGCACATCTTCAATATTTTTCGGATCCACCCTGACACTAGCCTTTCCAACAAGATGACCCAAGTACTCGACTTCTAAGGCTCCAAACGAACATTTATATTGTTTGAGGAAAAGTTGGAGCTGAGAGAGTAGATGGAGAACACGATCCACATGAGCAAGATGGGTTTTCTAGGTTTTATTATAGATGAGGATATCATCAAAGAAAACTAAGACAAAATGACATAGAAAAGGACGGAAGACATGATTCATTAGGCTTTGGAAAGTGGAGGGACAATTACACAATCCAAAGGGCATGACCAAAAACACATAGTGGCCCTCATGAGTTCTAAATCAAGCCTTAGGAATGTCTGCCTCATTCATATGTATCTAGTGGTAGCCAGAACGAATATCAAGTTTAGTGAAGAATTGGGCACCACTCAATTCATCCAATAGGTCATCAATGACAGGAATGGGAATTTTTTCTTTAATGGTGAGTTTTTTGAGGGCGTGGAAGTCAGGACACATGCACTAAGAAAAATATTTCTTAAGGATCATGACCATAGGAGACGAGTAGGGGCTCGTACTAGGACAAATACAACCTGCATTGAGCAATTCTTGAACAATTTTCTCAATTTCATTTTTTTGGCAAAAGGGATGACGATAGGGATGAATATTGGGAGGAAGGTTGTCGAGGACAAGTGATCCAGGTGGATATTGGTGGCCACCCACCTATTCCAACTAGATCCTCGTGTCCATTTTTTGTTCAACACGTTCTTCTGTATTGCTTTGTAATTGTGAGTTCTACACTTCTAGTGTTGTATGAATCCCCACACATCCTTCAGGTGGATACGGGTGGCCTCTCACCTAATCCAACTGGATTATTTTGTATTTTTTCATGTCAATGCATCTTGTTGTACTTCCGGGTCTATTTTGGGGCCCTAAAATTTGTTTTTTTGGCTCTCCACAGTGAAACTATAGACGAAGTCAGAGTTTGGTGGTGGAATGTGTATCTCTCTGAAATACCTTTCCAACAGGATATCACGTGCCTAAAATGGAGGTTGTATGCAAACGTTATGACCCTTGGAAGTTGAGGTACCAAATTACACCAACTTACCCATAGGGCCCACATGACTTTTGGCATTTCACCTTCTAGGGTTAGGTTTTTGGATATTTGTGGTTTTGGCATTCATGAGMAATATCAAAAAGGCCTCTGGGGCCTCATTGTAATCCATTATTCTCATACAGATGTGCATAGAAGMCACATCTCTTCTCAGAGATAGCTCCCACCATTYGAGCAAGTGTTTYAGTTCTGCAGTTTTATAGTTTCATCCTATTTCATTATTTAATAGAATATATTTTTCACTGRATATTTGTGTTATTCTTCATATCTATGTGTTTATTGTATTCAGTTTKTTAATCAGTTTGTTCCACTCCCAAATATGGATCAGTGGTATCAGAGMAGTCTGATCTTCATTTATATTTCTTCATGCATGTCCCCGACAAGATCTAGGTACAAKAATTTGGGACTCGAAACAATCGAGCCATTACAATATCAGTTGCATCGAGCCCAAAAACAACCCACGAGGGATGAAAAGAAAGATGATGGAGCAGGCTATCCTATTAAAATGTTGCTCAAGGAATCCTTCGCGTGACAAAGGAAYGAAATTATGGACAAATTACACAGATCTTTCGACGACATATCTTTCGACGGCTACCCACAGGAGAAGAATCTTCTTCAAGCGTCCATGCAACCCCCTTCAAGGTACARGTAAATTTTGATATTCCATTATTTGAAGGATTGATAGATGTGGATGTTGTAGATAAATGGTTGAATCTTCTCGAAGGATATTTTTCARTCCACAATTTTTCTGATAGGGAAAATATCACTTTTGCACTCCTCAAGGTCRTTCCCCATGTTAAAGACTGGTGGGGTACTTGCTCTGAGCAAAGGTTCGTGGAGGAATATACAATGTTTGTGGTGGCCCCTACATGGGATTCCTTTTGGGATGCCATTAAAGAAAACTAATACCCTGTTGGAAGCTATGAGGACCAGTACACCAGATGGACCACCCTATGTCAAGAAAGGGACCAGATAGTACCAAATTTCACCAATATTTTCCATACCCTACATCAAGAAAGGGACCAGATAATACCAGATTTCACCAATATTTTTTATACCCTACGCACCAAATTGGGTATCAAAGATGATGAGTGTCATCTGGTGCTCAAATACCATGGTTGTTTGCATAGATACATTCAAATATAAATGGAGTTCCTGGACATCGCCTCATTGGGCATGTCTTATAAATACGTTGTCAAGATCAAGTAGAAATTTAAGAAGAAACGATGAGAGTTTGGATCTACAAACCCCTCACAACTGAAGCAGGGAAAAGGAAGCCCGAACCCACACAGCAAGGGACCAAGTTGATATGGTCTCCCTTAGGAAAACTAGTCTAAGCCGCAACACAATAAGGGAAATGAGAAGATGAAGAAGGACACGGCAAAATGGTGTGAGTACCATAAGTACCATAAGAATGTCGCTCCAAGAATTCCCTCGTGGTCGAGCTGAAGGATTCTGATTCAAAGGCCGATTATGTTTCTGAGTCAAATCTTGAAGGAGGGAAGCAGACTATCGATGTTGAACCTAGTGTCACTGTCGCTACCACCAAATTCCAGCCAAGCGAACCAGAAGAACCAGAGGAAGGGGAACGCCTCTTTCACTCACAAATGTGGGTCAAGGGGGCTCCGATTCATTTCATTGTCGACAGTGGTAGTCAGAAGAATCTTACTTCAACAAAGGTCACCAAGTGGATGGACCTGCCAACAACACCACATGTGCAACCCTACACCATCGGCTAGCTTCACCAAGGAAGAGATCTTTTTGTCAGCCAACAGTGTCGTCTGCCCTACGGCATAAATCCTTTCAAAGATGAGGTACTGTGTGATATTTCTCCCCTTTAAATTTGTGATGTTCTCTTAGGACAACCATATTTGTGGAAGCATCATGATGTGTATGATTCTAGACTCTGAAGTGTTATTATTACTTTAGGTAGACAATTGTACAGGATCCCATAGGTAGCGTTGCCTACTGCTATTTCTTTAATCTCTTCTAAGAAATGAATTAAGGTCATTTTACAAACCAGGAAGTTATTCTTCTTTGTAATCCATTCTCACAGTAAGTAGAAGGTCACTGCCACATCTGTGGCCTCTACACAGTGCCTCTCTTTGCAGCAGAAGCAAGTGGACAGGATCGTGGAAGAATACAAAGACATATTCGCCTCACCTACAGGGGTAGCGGCACACTTCCAAGTCAAGCATCCAATTGATCTGACCCCTGACTCACCTCTACCTAATGGACCAGTATATCGATGCTCGCTAATGGAGAATGATGAAATTAGGATTCAGATCCAAGAGCTTGTTCAAAAGGGGCACATCAAGCCCAAATCCTCCCCTTGCGGAAGCCCGGTTGTATTGCTGCAGAAGAAGGATGGGACTTGGCTACTCTACATTGATTACAGATCCTTAAACAAAATCACAGTCAGGAACCGCTACC
The DNA here is from genome assembly GCA_009831015.1 of Picea engelmannii. NCBI lineage: Eukaryota > Viridiplantae > Streptophyta > Pinopsida > Pinales > Pinaceae > Picea > Picea engelmannii. The sequence goes on from ML797057.1 coordinate 319,673, forward strand.
CCATTCCCAGGATTGATGAACTTCTTGACCAAATCAAGGGGGAAAAGTTCTTCATCAAGATTGACCTAAATTCTGGCTACCACCAGGTTCCCATCGAACCAACTGATGTATAAACGGCAACCTTCAAGTCTAAAGAAGGTCTCTACAAATGGATAGTCATGCCCCTTGGATTAACAAATGCACCAGCCACTTTCATGAGGTTGATGGATGATGTATTGAGACCCTTCACCAACTCCTTTGTGGTAGTATATTTCGATGACATCTTCATCTTCAGCAGAACGTGGGAGGAGCACATACGGCATATTCAGCAGGTTTTAAGCACTCTGCAACAGCACAAGCTTTATGCCAACTTGGAAAAATGCTCTTTTGGCATGAACAGGGTCCAATACTTGGGATACATTATTGATGAGCATGGGGTACATGTTGATCCATCTAATATCCAAGTCATATGTGACTGGCCAGCCCCGACCACATTGATCAAGATTTGGAGATTTTTGGGACTAGCCAACGTCTACCGACGGTTTGTGTTGGGATTCTCCCATATTGCATGAGCCCTCAGCTAGGTGACCAAGGGAGGTGGAAGGGCCAATTTCATGTGGGGGAAGGAGTAGCAACAAGCATTCGATGATATGAAGCATCGCTTGTGCTCAACTCTATCACTCTAATTGCCCGATCCACAACAACCCTTCGAGATTGAGACTGATGCATCTGACTATGTTGTGAGCATAGTTCTCACTCAGCACGGGCATCCTGTGGCATACCATAGTGAGCCACTCTCTGATACTGTCCGGAAATACCCCACCTATGACAAGGAAATGTATTCCATCGTACAAGCCTATCGTCAATGGAAACATTACATTCTAGGGAAAGAAACAATCATACACACTGATCACAAGCCTCTACAGTTCATACAGACACAAGGGAAATTGAAGAATGATCACCATCAAAAGTGGTCCACCTACATGCAACAGTTCCATCTCAACATCACGTATAATACAGGTATCACCAATCGTGTCACTAACTACCTCAGTCGGCCTCTTGTGGATGCATTCACCACTATGCTCCATTCCTGTGGACATGAAGCATCTAAGTGGCCCCAACTTTATCAGCAAGACCCAAACTTCGCCACCACATATCAGCTTTTGGGTACAGGTGCAACTGTCACTAATTTTCACATTCAGGGTAGACTCTTATGCCACCTAGTCCATATCTGTGTTCCTACAAGTGAGCGTGCAAAGATGATTTGGGAAGCCCACTATAGTCAGGTGGCAGGACATTTTGGCGTAGAGAAAACTGTGGTCATTCTTCAAAAACATTTTTATTGGCCAAAACCTCGACAGGATGTCAGTAAATATATCAAATATTGCACTGCCTATGCCATTACCAAGGCTGCCATCAAGAAGCAAGGCTTATACACCCCTCTTCCTATTCCCGCGAAGCCTTGGGAATCCATCTCAATGGAATACATGTCTGGTTTTTCATCCACCAAGCAAGGAAATTATTGTGTGTTTGTGGTCGTTGATTGGTTTTCGAAGATTTCCATCCTCACAGCCTGTAAGAAGAATGTCATGACAGAAGATACTACCAAGCTCTTCTTCGAACGAGTGTGGGTCCATTTTGGGATACCACAAACCATCATCTTTGAATGAGACAACAAGTTCCTCAACACCTTTTGGTCAAGTCTCTAGTCTCTATTGGACACCAAGATCACAAAATCCACTTCTTTCCACCCCCAAACCGATGGCCAAACAGAGTTCGTCAATCAAATGATTGTGCATATCCTGCGCATGTACAATTCTAAGAATCCATGTACATGGGACGATATTCTCCCATATGTACAACATAGTTACAACAGTGTTATAACCCTAAATTTCTCTACATATGCATACCTGGCCTTTGGCCCTCTTACTTGCATTTTTTTCCAGGCCATCAGTGAATTGATCTTCTAAAAAACCAATTTTTTGAAGATGTACGCGCCTTGCACCAATATTGCATGTGCACATATGCTTGTTGCACCACTACAACCTGCGTGCGTATGCATGTTGCACCACTATAGCCCATGTATACTTGCAAAAGTTGCAAAAAATAAAAAGTTGGAAGGAATTCATTGAGACTACGGGCTATTGGGTAGTTTCCCAACTAATTCACCACCTATAGCCCGTCACCCAACCGAATAACCATCCTTTTGTCATATAAAAGGAGGTTTTGGGGTCTCATTCCACATCTAGACATAATAACAATGAAAATCTACCCATTTCACATCCCCTCCTTGCCCCAAGTAATTGCAACCCTTTTGTGAGAATTTCCTCAACATTCCCCAATTTCCCCTTCTTCCTCCATCAGAACCCATTCACTTCCCAAGAAGAGATCCGAAGGTTGAGAGGAGAAGCCATAAAGAGGTGCACTTGTATCTTGGTGAAGAGGATCCCAGACCAGGTTCGTGGAGAAATAGTCATCTTTGGTTGTAAAAAGTATAATCATTGAATTATCAATAAAATAAGTACTTTTTATGTCCCAAATCATGGCATATTGAATGTTTTTAATGGTTTATGTTTTGATATTCTAACATCTAACCCTTATTTGTATATGAATTGCATGCTTGTATTTTTCTTGTTTGTCTATCTTTGAATACAGGCCAGCCTTGGGAGGAGGCGTGCAGTCAGCAAAGCTTTCAAGCGTGAGAGGATCATTATCGGACGTGGATTAGAGGTACATTTACTCGATCCTTCTCATCTTTTCTTTTCTTGTATGAGTCTTGGGTATGTTTGGGGTAGTTAAAGAAGTAGTTGACTTTTAGATGGTTGTGATCTGCCTACATTCTAAAACCTAGTGTAGTCCTATGGGGGGTTTTCCCGCTAGCAAAACTGGTGACCATACTCAGGAAGCCTCTAGGGTTTTAGGGGATTTTTGGGGTGTTTGATTGGTTTTTGTACCTTTCGAGTTTTTGTTGAATCTGATGAGTCTTTTAAGGGATTCTGGTCACCTGTTGGTGCCATACCAATTCTCCCTTCCATGTCATTTTGTCTGTTATATTTATTTTTTGAGGAATTACAGAGATGTACGTGCCCTACAATGGGTCAGCCTGCATACATACGTGCCTTGTCTAGTAAACAGCTCACGTACATACACAGGCTGCTGAAACAACAGTAGCGTACCTGGTTCAAGAAACAGTTTTTGAAAAAGAGGCAACCAACCTCTTTCCTGATTGAGGTTTTACTTCTTAGGGTTTCTTGACAGAGTTTGGTGTCTCTTTTTTTACAGTCATAGATTGGGTTAGATGTCATTTTGTTTGTCTTTTTGAATATTTCTTATGTTTACTTCTGAAAGGGTTTTAGGCGAGTCTTTGATTTATTTTTTTGATCAGCATGTTTGGTGTCTTTAGTGACTCCCTGCAATCCATAGTGGGCCAAAGGTCAGTTTCAGTCTTGTCTTGTATTTCTTTTTCCCCCTTTCATTTGCTTTAAAAGAAAAGAGAAAAAAAAATGATTTATTTCAAGTTTTTCCTGTTTGAAGCATTTTCAAAAAAAAAAGAAAAGATTTTTCATTCTTAGTTTGGTAAAGTAGTTGGAGTTAGTTATTTTACTTGATAGGAAAAAGAGTTATTTTTTTAAGTTCTTTACTGATTTCTTAGAAATTAAGTAGCTCGTAGTCAAGCAAAATTTTTTTTTAGGTCTTCTTTTTAAAGATCTTGAAAAAAAGTTAGTTATGAAAAAGTTAGTTACAAAGAGCTAGTTGTGAATCTTTATTTTTCACTAGAAGTAATTTTGCTTTCAGAGTTTTGTTTATTTCTCCTCTTTTCATCTCTCATAAACCTCACTAGTTTCACTGCCATATCCTTTGAGTTAAAACAATCTAGTTAAAAAGAACGCTAAATTTAAAATTAATTAGACTTTTATGTTTGTAGGTTCAATCAACTAGTTTAGGGTTAGAGCCTTGAATTAGGTTGGAGAGGAAACTCTTCAAGGCTTTAAAACAAACAATGGAGTCAAAGCTAGGGAGTGTAGAAGTTCATTGACATGAAATTTATCCAGGACCCCCCTCTAATACAGGGGCTAAACACGAGGTCGCGTGAGGAAATGCAGCGAAGATAACCCCTCCAAAGTCGGACTGAACGTAGTGGGGAATGCATATTGAGGATCTTTCGTGGGATATTATCACTCGCATTTTCCTACGGAGCTTCATGGATATCGAATCCATTCAAGATTCTCAATTGTCTTCCAGACCACTTGATTTCGATACCCTTGGTAGGTTTTAGACTTGTTATACTGCTCATTGCGGTCCACCCGACTGTCGACTGTACCCGCCTGGTGACTGTTTGCGAGCTGGAAACTTAGTTGCCTTTATTCTAGGGACTTACATAGGTGACTGCGGGGGTATACTGCGGTACCTAGGGTAGATTTCAGGTCACACTTTGTAGATTATACACGGAGGGTTCTTCCGTGTTCGAGTTTCACTTACACTGGTAAGTTTCTCTAGTGTTGGCTGGCGTAACTGTTCTTCCAACTAGATAGTGGTTTGTTTGGTTTATCTTGTAGGAAATTTTCTAGTGTGTTCTTGGTTTTAAACGTTATTTAAAGCTTTACTGTGTCTTTGATATTTTCACAAACTGGAAGATCAAGAGCTCCATCGGCCAGGAAGGCTTCAGTGCCTGTCATCGGTTGCATTAGAGTCACCACTGCCACCGTTATAGTGAAGACTTGACTAGCAAGGGTCATACGAAGCGATCGGGCTGCAAAAAATTGTGCCCGAGCCTACTCTGAGAGGAGATTACTCGAATCCAGAGGAACCTACTGTTTCTGACCTTGGAGTGGAAGCTCTTGGGCCAGCTAACCCTCCGATCACTGACTTGTCGACACCAATATTGGTACAAGTTGTCCCTCCGAGGGTAACACCTTACGAGCATCAAATATTCTTACAAGAAGTTATGGAAGAAAATGTTGCTACTTCATCTGGGACTCCTCATACTCCCATTTCGGCTACCACCATGGGGAGCATGTTGCCTCCTAACCCACCTTCGTCGGTTCGAACCACAGTGGTCTCAACCCCCTCTACTTTGAGCAGTGCTTTGATTCAATCATCAGTGGTGACCACTGCTCTGTTTATGCAGAGTGCGACGGGCCCTCCATTTTCATATGGGATGCCCAACTTTGATTCAAACTTCATCCTTAACTACTCCACCCTACAAACCATGGTTTTGGAGGTAGGGAGCTCCAACGCTCTTGTGCAAGGGTCTGCTGGGGGAACCTCGATCCCCTTTAACACTATCCCTTACGGTGGGGGTCATATACCTCCTTCGTCCCCCTCACTCAGTGGTTATTTCTAGCAACCCATCGGGTCGAGTACTAACTACAGCTTGTTTGGAGCAGGCAGTTTAGGACCTTCTTCTTACACCATGTCAGTGGGATCCATGTCATTCTTTTTGTTCGAAGCATTTGGTAATAACACTTATTCATCAATTGTCGTCTCGGGTGGGGGAAACCCTTATTTTGGACAACAAAATCCTATGCAGGGTACTATTCCTACACAAGGGGAAAGTACATGAGTTTTATCCTCACAAGGACTTTGGAATCCTTGGTAGGGATCAGCTCCCTTGCAAGGTATGTCGGTCAGTGGCAACCCCTTCCATGGTCAATGGAACCTCGGGCAAGGCTTAGTACCTATGCCCATTGGATCGGTTGGGGGAAACCCCTTCCAGAATATTTGGAACACAACATAGGGAGCAATCCTTGCCCAATCCTCATCGCCCAATTACAGGAATCAACCAATGATACCCCAGCAAACACAGTTTCTATACATTGTTCAAGGCCATGGTGTCTACAAGAACCTTGGCCAATAGCCCAAATTTTCCTGGAAACCTAGTGCCAGTCAAACTCCAGGCCCCCTTTTTCCTGTACATAGTACCCAACCAAAACTATTGTTTTTGGCAACGTTACATCTGCCAGACTTGTCAAGGTTTCTTAATTACCCTATTTTTCATGATTCGAGTTGGCCCCCCATGCCGACTAAGTTGCCCTTGGATATTCCTAAATTCGAAGGCAATCCCGGCGACGATCTGGAAGATCACATGACAACTTTACACCTATGGTTCTTGTCAAAATAGTTGTGATTTGACTCCATACAGTTGCGCCTGTTTCAATGCACTCTTATCAGGGGTGTCACAAAATGGTACATCAAACTCAACCGCTCGAGATAATCTTACTTTAGTGATTTGGCGATGGTTTTCCCAAACCATTTCCAACTACCTGTGAGAGACAATGTTGGCACTGAATTGCTAGCCAAATTTGAGCATACTAAGGCCAATCATATCTCGGATCACAACCGAGAATGGTGGCGTCGGAAGAGTTTGATTAAGGTACAGGTCTCACCGGATTTCTTGTTGGAGTGGTTCCTGAAGTCATTGATACCACTTTTATCCAAGGACATTGCAACTCTAGGAGTGTTTTCAGAGGAAGAGGCGATAATAAGAGCACAACAACTTGAACTGATATACTCTCATTCTGGCTTACTCTATGAGATTTTTCCAGATGCGCCACAGTCCATCCTTAACAAGGCCAGACAAAAGTCTAGACCACATGCCGATGGTATAGTTGGTTAAGCAAAAGGAAAGTCCACTGATCAGTTGTCAAATCAATTGCAACAATTTTCGATACATCATACAGCGGCCAACAAGACCTCTAGTTTGTCTATTCCCCCTACCCAAATGTCGAACATACACATTATGCATTGGACGAACCCGAAGGCCGACCAACATCCTGAAGGAAAGAAAAAACAATGAAACAAGAAGGGTAAAGGGGATAATAAACCTAACAATAATGTTGGTAGGGGAAACACAAAGAAGAGAAAGTCAAAGTATATGTGTAACCTTTTCACGGAGGACCACCCGACTCACCTATTCCCTCGACTTGCGGAGGCCCAGAAGTTATTAGCGCAACAACAGCCCGTCGTGCTGACGAACCCATTTCCACATGGGAAAAATATGAATCAAGACTCTTCGAGCGTGAATGGGGGCAGTTAGGGACCCCCCGCATCTTCTAGTAATCCCTCGATCATGAATGTTTACATGATGAAAGGTGATGCTTATATAGCGACCAGGGCACATGATTATGAAATATCTGAATATGCCAAAATGGGTAAAGAAGTTGTAAACCCACCTGTTCCTCTCCAGATTGAGAAGACAATGGGTGAAACAATGACACGCATCCCAAAAGGGGCGTTCAAGAAATATTCTCATAATCCAAACGTGAGGGTCGCCCAAAACTACTTTGTGGTGGAGGATTTGTCACAAACCCCTTGCGCGATGTCCACCTTGGAGGTCCTCTAGAGATTCCCTTCGCATAGAAAGGTTTTTCTATCCATCTTGGGATCTACAGAGACTTTTAATCTGGGAACGATCGTTCTTGATACGATCGATTTGAAACCTCGTCCCCCTTACCACGTTGCGTTTCAGATAGTAGTGGCTTAAACCATGAAATCTTTTACTCGGAATATCTTCTGTACGGTGGTTGATGAGGGTGCCTCAACCTGTTTGATGTCGTTGGCATGTTGGAAGGCCATAGGCCAACCCATTTTGTCTTTGTCGCCTACTCTGCTTACCACTTTCAATGGTCATTCATTCAGACCACATGGAATCATTCCTTCTTTCCCCGTGCAGTTAGGAGGGAAGACCATATGTGTCGAAGTTGAAGTGGTTGATGCACCTCTCGACTACAACCTTCTATTAGGAAGGAGTTGGACCTATGCAATGCATGTAGTGGTTGCCATAGTTTTTCGGGTCTAGTTGTTTCCACACAAGGGTCAAATCGTAACCATTGACCAATTTTCCTTCTCCCGTCCTGACCCTTCATTGGGGGCATCCATGGTCCCGATGATTGATAACCCTTAGCCTAGCATCATTAACATAGGGGTTGGTTTGTGCCCACCATTGATGGGTACTTTTGATTACCCCCCTCCTTTGGGTGATGTCAAGCTCATATCGACTGCCTCCAACCAGCCAAGGGATGATATTTTTCAAGCGTCGTCATTCTGAATGACTTACTTTCATGATCCGTGGACTCTTCCTTCCCCATCGGCCATGATGGAAGGGACGGGGCACTTTGGCATGGCCATGCACTTGTCCACATAATAAGTTGCGTACAACATTGTCCAGCAAGCTTTGGTTGACCCCGATCCAACTCTCGCATAGGAGTTAGATCCAGTTCTCAAGCCTATTTGGGCTCAAGGTTCCCTTTCCACTAACGATTCTTTAGACCTAATATTTCCCTCATATGAGGTGATTCTTGAGGCATTGACTGATTTGAACAGACCCTGGGATGATCTCCATCATAGATCTTATTTCCTCCTGGAATTAAGAAGAATAGAGGCGACTGAATTTGTGTTGACTATGACTGGAGATAGGTCTTGTCCTATTAATCCTCTGGCTACGCACGCAATTTACGTTGAGGGTAATATGGAAATTATCATTGAAACAATCCCTATAGATATCTCCAAAACCGATGGTGTCATGCAGAATGTTTTCGTTGGAAAGGATTTCTCCCTCGAGGAGATTCAAACTTATACAAACTTATTTAAGGAATTTCGTGATGTTTTTGCCTGGTCTTACGAGTAAATGCCAGGCATTGATCCAAGAATTGTCGAACATGAGATAACTACTTATCCTGATGCCAAGTCGGTCCGATAGAAGCTTCATCTAGTGAATCCTCAGAAAGGGACAGTTATTAAGGTTGAAGTGTTGAACAACTAAGAGGGGGGGGGGTGAATCAGTTGTTACCATGCTTAAACAATTATGCTTCTTTTAAATTCTTTACAAGGCACTCAATGATGATCACAATAATGCAGGTAAATAAGCAATGGGACATTCAGCATCAGTCACATATATGAAATACACAGAGACAAATATTTCTTGAGGAAACCCATAAAGGGTAAAAGCCTCTTCTTCTTTATATGATAAGTATTATTTACATTCTTTACATTATCATACATATGAGTACCAACTCATCGTGAGGATACAACCTCTGTTGTTACAAGCTGCAACTTGTTGAGAGAACCAACTCTCTATTTTCTCTAGCACCCACTAGAAGGAAGCACCAACTCCCTGGTTTCTCTAGCACCAACTAGAAGGAAGAACCAACACCCTGGTTTCTCTAGCACCAACTAGAAGGAAGCACCAACTCCCTATGTTCAAGCACCCACTTGAACCTCTGAGGACACCATTCCTCCCTAGCACCTCCCTACCACCCTGGTTTATGAATATGAATTACTTAAACTTATTACAGTGATATAGTGTTCAACAATAGCTTACCAGTCTCATTACTGTTCTACAAGATTTCGCTGCTATGTCTTCCTCACTGTCTTCCTGCACACATCCATTGCACTTTTTTGTTCTTCTGCCTCTTGTGCTTTCTACACCATTCCCTTTCAATGCACCTTTTGTCTTCTGTCCATTTCAGCTACTGCATTCCACCTCCTTCTTCACACATGCATCACTCACAACAACAACAACAACACAATCTCTTCTTTTCTCCACATTCTTATACTCCATGTGCATCTTTCTCATACACTATATGCAATGGTTCTTCATGTTATGCATGTCGAGTGCTCTGCCTCTTCATCATGGCAAATCTTCAACTTCTATGTTTGTTAAGCCCATCTGTCCATCATCTCTGGGTGTCATGATCAAATTGCTTCACATCACAGGCAGTTGAGATTCTTCATCTTCTGTTGCAGTCGACCTCAACCACTCTATCGCAGTTAATGGCTCCAATGATCTTCCAGCTATCAATAGCCTCCACGAATAGTCTTTTCTCCTACTGGCAGATTCCTTGTGACCCTTCAGTTCCTCTAGAAATCACACAAAAATCTCTTCGAGTCCTTTGGAAGAAACCATCAGTGGTTTCTAGCAGTTACACTGAGAAGTCCTACAGTATCCCTCCGATCTTCTTCAGTTTCATCTACACCATTCGATTAACTTCTCTAATTCTTGTGTTCATTTCGGCATTCTGCTTTTCGGCATTTCAGGATCACCGTGGTGGAGGATTTTATTACTCTCCATTTCCCGACCCCCGAAACTCCAAAAAGGAGCTTGTCTTCACTAACTCCTTCCCCCATCTTCCACCGATGTGACCAACGACTGTGACCTCAGCCTTAGTCGAAACTGCATTTCGCAATTTCGCGTTTCATCATTTCAGTATTCCTGTGGTGAAAGTTTCTTGACTCTCCATGTCGCAGTGCCCGAAACTCCGAAATGGAGCTTGTTTGTGACATTTCGCGACTTCGGGTTTCACAATTTCGGGACTCCTATGATGAAGAGTCTTCACTCTTGACTCCTCCTACTCCCGGTATATAAAACTCCAGTATGGAGTCTTTATCATTTCACGACTTTGGGTTTCGCGATTTCAGGACTCTTGTGATGCAGTGTCCTGAGTCTTGACTTCTCTTACTCCCGATATCCGAAACTTTGGTATGGAGTCTTTATCATTTCTCGACTTTGGGTTTCGTGACTTCAGGACTCCTTATGATGAGAGTCTTTGTCATTTCCATCTCCCGGTATCCGGAATCCCGGTATCCAGTACTCTAAGCGATGTTTAAGGTTTTTTCATTTCGGCACTTCAGGACTTGTGATGATGTGAGTCTCTGACATCTTCATCTCTCGATAACCGAAATCCTGGTATCCAACACTCCAAGCAATGCGCCTGTTTTGCGATTTTGGGGTTTCGCATTTCATGACTTTGAGACTCCTGTTGATGTGAGTCTCTGACATCTCCATCTCCCAGTAACTGAAATCCGGGTATCCAAAACTTCGAGCGATGCGCTTATTTCACGATTTCAGGGTTTCACATTTCGGCATTTCGAGACTCCTATTGATGTGAGTCTCTAACATCTCCATCTCCCAATAACCAAAATCTCGGTATCCAAAACTTCGAGCGATGCACCTTTTTTGTGATTTCGGGGTTTCGCATTTCAGCATTTCGAGACTCCTATTGATGTGAGTCTCTGACCTCTCCATCTCCCGGTAACCAAAATCCTGGTATCCAAAACTTTGAGCGATGCACCTATTTCGCGATTTCAGGGTTTCACATTTCGGCACTTCAAGATTCCTGATGTTGAGAGTCTCTGACTTCTCCATCTCCCAGTAACCGAAATCCCGGTATCCAATGCTCCGAGTGATGCGCCTGTTGCGATTTTTCAAGGTTTCGCATTTCGGCACTTCGAGACTCCTGGTTTCGGGATTTCATACCCTACTTCACCTAGGTCATTAAAGAGCTTGCAGGTTCTCCTGGATCCAATGTTAGTCGGACCTTGGGCTCAGATCTGACGTTCATCGGGAATTCCCAATGGGATCCATCGCTGCATACTCTGATCTTGTCAATCTTGCTCTGCAGCGTCTACCCAAAATAATCCATCGCTACTGTACTTGCCATCAATGACAAGCATACACTACCTATAAAACATGCCAAAAATCTACCCCTTTGGCATTGATGGCAACAAAGGCACCCATACCTATTCTTTTCTCCCCCTTTGACATCAATGTCAAAGAAAACACGCTCCCCCTGAGCTGTTTCAGTATTTTTAGGAGGTATCAGATATGCAATTAATACAAGACTCCCCCTAACAGGATGGACTCTCTTAGGTGTGAAACGGGATGACACCCAGCTTCTATTAGAGATATTTAAAAGGGGTCTTAGCTAGGGGTTTAGTAAATATGTATGCTATTTTTTCTATGGTTGGAATGTACTGAACCTGAACAACCTGATTGGTGACTTGCTCTCTCAGAAAATGGTATTTTATGGGAATTTTCTTGGTCTTGGAGTGGAATATAGGATTCTTAGACATACTGATGGCACTAGTGTTATCACAATGAATTGGGATCGGTACAACGTATTTTACCTCCAAGTCTGCAAGTGTCTGAATCATCCATAATACCAGAGTGCAATAGGTAGTAGCAGCAATGTACTCTGCCTCTATGGTAGATAAAGAAATGGAACCTTGCTTTTTACTAAGACAAGCTACTAATGAGTCACCCATGAAGAATGCTCCTCCACTGGTGCTTTTTCTCTCATCAACACAGTTTGCCCAATCTGCATCTGAATAAGAAGTTAACTGAAAATTCTAATTTCTAGGATACCATAGACCATAAGTCATTATTTCTTTCAAATACCTGAATATCCTTTTGAAAGATTGCAAATGGCTCTGTTTAGGTGCAGACTGAAATCTTCCTACCATTCCAATAGCATGCATTATATCTGGGCGGGATGTTGTGATGTACAGCAGGCTGCCTATCATTGACCTATATGATCTTTGATCAACATTAGGTGAGTCATAATTCTTGCTTAATTTGCATCCAGTAACCATAGGTGTACCTGTTTAGTTCTAATTGATGATGTCAATCAGAGTTTATTTAATGTCAACCCAGGAAGGTAAACTTA
>ML797058.1:0-11956 GCA_009831015.1 Picea engelmannii
TATATAGCAACCTGCGGAAATTGGTCATTTCCGCACCCTGGCTATATAGCAACCTGCGGAAAGTCCGCACCCTGTCTATATAGCAACCTGCGGAAATTGGTTATTTCCGCACCCTAGCTATATAGCAACCTGCGTACATTTCTTTTTATAAGGTTTTTACATAGAAAGAGCAACTTCTTTTCTCAGGAAAAGTTCTTCTTCCTTCTCTCTTCACGAACTCAGGCCACTGTGACCCCTCTAAAGGTAATAGATAGGTTTACATCATTAACGATCATAGGGATGACGAAAATAATGTGTAACAGTGAGTTACAACTCTTGAAGTCTATCTTACTATTAGTAGTACTTCATAGATCCACCATTTCTATAGAGACAACATAATAGAAAATTTCTAAGGACAATATTGGTGCTGCTACACAAGAAACAATGCCAATAATCCTTGTGGTTGTCACACAAGAACCAAATATTGGGAGAATCTAATAAAAAAATAAGAGAAAGGTGTTGTCACACAATTCAAACCAACACCAATCAACTTTCGAACTCCCTACTATTGTCACACAAGAACCAACAATAGAGAAATCAGTAGGAAAAATTCCCTAGGAGGGAAAGACCACTGTTCCACAAGAACCTGTAGCATATCAAGAAACTATAGAAGTGGTATTTCCTTAAATCCTCATGAATACCTCTCAAAACAAGGAGGAAATATTGCTGACAATGCTCCACAAAAATGATTTCTTTTTCCATGGAAGCTCGTGAAGAATCTGCTAAAAATCACATACTTTCTGCAAAGTTCATGGAATTATTAGGTAGGTGAAGCTACACTTATTCTTTCTATTTTTTTGTCTGATTCATTGAATGATATAGATTTGTATATGGAAAATCACTTAGGCCTCTTTCTTTTCTATCCCACTCCTTTACCATTATCTATTTTTTCCCGAGGATGGAAAAAGTCTTCATTTTGGGGGGACACCATCACCTTTACCTTTCATGACTGCACCGTCATTAGTATTTTCCAATCCAAAGTGTTCACCATCCCATCTGAACCATGGAATCATCTTAATATATTTCTACAATTCAAATCCAATCAAGCAACTCAAATATCCAAAAATGAGAAAGACCAAAAGATGCTCAAGGAGAGACATTAGTGTTGCTACATGAAGCATTGTTGTTGCTACACAAGAACCAACATCAAGAAGCCCTATTGTTTCTCCATAAGAAATAACAACATACGACCTTGTTGCTTCCACACATAAACCAGTAGCAAGAGCAGAAAAAGACATTGTTGTTTCCCCACAGGAACCAACAACAAAAAAAGAAGCAACTGACATGGAAAAGCTAGGGAAAATGTTGGGAAAGAGGAATATGTTGCCCCACAAGAACCTACAACAGAAAAAGTTGGTGTATAAGCTATTCCTTAATGAGAATATGGTAGAAGAACACATCCAACGGTATGAGTTTCTTAATTCATTCCATTTTTCAATGATGCATATATTAGTTCATATCTTCAAATTTGTTGTGGGTTACAAAGCATGTTTTAGAGGGATCTTATGGTGTTTTGCTAGTAGTACTCTTTGAGCCAAATTATTTAAACAAGTCATAAATGGAAAAGTGATATTTATCAAACTTGTCTTAGCATATTCCAAGGACTGTCTTGAAACTTTGACTCCAACAATATGGAGAGGACCAAGCTATTTCCAATATTTCTGAACCATTAAGAGGGTTATCATTTTCCAATTTATTCCCAAAACTTACAGAGGGTCATCATTATTAGGCCTCTTCCTATAGATCTAATCTATATATGTTAAAGTCCTTGATTCCTTACCTCTATTAATCCATTATTTAAAAATTGTGGAGACCGTGCCCTATTTTGTAGGTGTTGGATCATAATTTGGTAGCATATATATCATTGTTGAAATGGCCTTGGAATTAACATATCATTAACTTGTTTTGCAATATCCCATCCATCACTCCATTTGTCTCGATTTCCATTTCAAAGTAAATTCCACCATTCATTTCAATTATAAATTGGTTGCAAGTGTCATTGTAATTCCAATTTGGAGGATTAACATACCATTCTTGGTTTTCAATTATGCCATAGTTATTTTGAAGAATACATAAATGTTCATCAAATTGCAAAGCACATGTTACCATATGTAAGGCTTGTTTTCAAGGCCCATATTTGTATTCATGCATAAAAGCAGAGCCATCACCCTTTCTCATCTACAACACACATTTTTTGAAGCTACAGGTCTACAAATGTGTTTCCCTTACTCCAAAGGGTTGTGGGTTGAAAGGATAGGTTGTGATCTTGTAGTGGAATCTCATTGAGCTTGTCACCACTAATATACCTCTACTTTTAAATATAACATCATTCCAATTATCACTCATTTCAAAGTTATCACTATGAGAAGTTGTTGGCCTATCATCTTTTGGAAAAGCTTAAAACATATACTTTGTCCTCAGATAGCAAGATTGACCTAAACAATAGTTGTCCATAAAAAAAGAGATATCTCTCTATCTTGTTTGATGGAAACTGTAAAAATTTACGAAAACTACTTTTGACGAAGCCTTGTATATGACTAAAAAACCACTCTCTGTCTTACAAATGCATACTTTGTACCTTATGCTCTATTTCTTTGATACTCTACCCCTCTAAGAACCTTGTACATTTTTCACCATAAACCTCTTCCTATATAAGTTTTGGAATTTCATAAGTATCATAGTGCCAAAACCAATGTTAGATATATTTCACCAAAAGTCATAATTAGATGCTTATTGCTTCCACAATCAGATATTTCTTTCTTCCCTACAAGTTAAAAGGACTTGGACTATTCTTGTTGAAGAGCCATCTTAAAACCATTGTTCAAATTGTCTCCTTAGAAACTCGAATTTTATCCACACATAAACCAAGTAATTTCATTTGAGACCATATTGGATACCAAGATAGTTGTTGGGTTCAAAGGAAGTGATCCCTATAAATATTTTCGAAGGCCAAAAAGAATGGAGGTATACATATATTTGTGTGGATAATGTTTCAATGCAACTTCAAGATGGGGGACATATTGATGGTTTTTAGTCTTCGTGAGAAGCACTCTCACTAATATTGTGGTTTTATTGGTAAAATTTTAATATCCTCTTCAAAGTTCTGAATTGGATTTGTTTGAAAAATATTGTATAAGTTACATGACTAAGAGTCCCATGCTTTTAAAATTGTGTTGCAAATTTGTATACAAGAGCCGCAAAAATGTGAAAAAGGGGCATTGTAAGTTTGAAGGCATTACCATTGCCGATGCTCAAGATAACTCATTTCCATTCCAAGTCAACACCTACAGGAATTATGAGCCATTTATGAGGAAGGTTGCAATTTAGATTTGAATGAAAATAAGTATGGGTTTCAAATGGTGTCATCACAAAAGCATTCAAAGATGAAGATAGAGGGCATATAATTGATCTTCGGAGCATTCAGGCTGGCTAGTGGGATACATTAATTCAAGCTCAAGCTAGAGGTAAGGCTATAAAATTTTGGCTACATATTTATGAAAAATATTGCTACAGGAATTATTCTTAGAAATCTTGTATGTAAGCCTGAATATTCAAAATTAGTTTTCTTTGATTGTTTGCAAAATTATGAGTCAATCTGTAGTTTCACAATATGATGAATACACTAGGAAATGGGATTAATTTATTTGCTACTTTTCCGTATTGTGGTATGGTTATGGAGTTGAAGGGTTTCCTTGTGTTTATACTTGTGACTAATACTTGATGCTACTAAGAGGATTATTTTCTGCATCACAGTAGATACAATATTGAGGTTGTGTATGATCCATCACTCAAGTGCACGAGTTGGAATTTCATTTTGATCATGTGGGGAGGGAAATCACAAATGTGCAACACCTTTCAAGGGTTTAAGAGGTATCTTTACAATTTCAATTTGGAAGACCTGGTTCTTCTGAGCTTTATTCCATACAACTTACAAAACTCCACCATTTTAAAACCATTTACAAATTACAAAACCTGCAGCAGATGATTTGCTTATATCTTGAAATCAATGAACTGGGTTTTCTTTATTTCTGGTGAGGAGAAGCATGTAAGTATAATGTGTATGCCTACACCATTTCTTAAAAACCCAGGTTGTATTTTGTGAGAAATTTACAATTTATCAGACCTATAGAAGCCTTGAATTCAGTGCAAAAAACAATTTTTCCTAAGTTTGTTTCACTGAGAAGAAGCTAGAAGATAGATGATGAGGTATTAGGGTCTCTTATTTAAATAAGAGAAGCCTCACTGGTGTCTTAAAGAAAGTATATTTCCAGGATCCAAGAGTTTTATTCCACTAAATTCCTTTGGTAAAGAATATATTCATTCCTACAACATACAATTTTCAAGAAGCTATAGGATATTTTATAACTCAGAAAATTGACTATGAAAATGCTTCAATATTGACTACAATGAGGTCTACTACTTATAAGAATTACTCAAAGACCCACATGAACTTGGGGCATACCCTTGCCACTATAAGACAGACCTACTTATTCTTACAACATTGTACTTTTTCCTCTTTTACAATTGTATGGTTAGATAATGCCATCTCACCCACATATATCATTGCATTACAACAACATTTGTTTTGGACAGAAAAAACTATGGCTTCCATCTTGATTAAACCATATCGATAATCAAACTCATTTGAGATATCATAGGATGGTTTCAATAAAAAAATTATAAAAATGAATAGGGTGAGCATATCATCTTTGCATATTTGGTTACAACGATTGGGTCAATACATAAAAGAGGGATATAAGTTTCATATCAAAGCATGTGGCAACCAAGTATCCTTCCTTACATTTCAAACAACAGTTAAAATGTTGAAAAGGTTTATGGATATATTTGAGATACTGTAAAAAAGAGATAATTCCTCTACTTGGTCAACTCATTCAGGTATCAAGAGTATCTCAAATGAAAATGGACAAAAGGGTTATGCTCGTTGGTGGATCTAGTCAACAAGAATTCAGCAATCATTGGAAAAGTATTGTCAATATTCTGAACTCTTTGTTGAACACCCTATGTGATAACCATGTACATGCATTATTTAAACTCTTCACACAATATTTCTCATTCATATATGGACAAATTTTTAATATCCTATTGTTGCGGCATGGATACTGCTCTTTTAATAATGGGGAGTACATTAAATCTAGACTTGCAGAGATGGAAAAATGGATATCTGAAGCATCATAAAAATATGCAGGAACATCTTGGGATGAATTAAGATGCATAAGACAAGTTGTTAATTTCTTTTTTATACATCAGAAACACAATAAGTCTTTGGATGAAATTTCACATGATCTATGTTTAGTGTTGAGCATTTGACAATGATACCAGATTGGGAAAGAAATTAATGTATTCCATCAACATAAATCTCAGTTGGACAGTAAAGGAAATTGAAAGGATATTGACAACATAATTGGTTGGTATCCATTAGAAAAGGCATCATTCGACATATGTCCTTACAACTTGGTATAGGGTTGCATGAGGGCATGTAACATATCTATTTTGGGGGAGATGACGAGTCACAAAATTACCATATTTTAATATCGTCTTTTTCTCGTTTTTAATCCTTTTCCGCTCATCCATAATTCTGTATTATCCTATTATAATTCTCATATACGAGATCCAGGCTTGAAGTGTTTTCCATCACGTTTCTTAGTATTTCATTGAATTTTGAATAACATTAGGGAGAATTAACGTATTTTGTATTTATTTTTGGAAGTCATGACTAATGTGTAGAAGATTTGTTGTAGTTTTACAAGTTAATATTTCCCAAAGTCCCCTTTCAAGTTTAGGAAGACAAATTGCTTGGCTCCAATACACGCATTTTATGAATATTTGGCGGAGCTGGCACATAGATGCAGGATGATGGTTCATGTCCAAAGATATAGAAGAGGATTATTCTTATCATGGAACCAACACCAGAATATTAGAGGAATTTTTGGGAGATAATTTTACTTGGAAATTTATTAATAAGAATGCCATGAATTTGAGCACCCAATAATCAAGTGAACAAAAAATAGAA
Organism: Picea engelmannii; assembly: GCA_009831015.1. Lineage (NCBI taxonomy): Eukaryota > Viridiplantae > Streptophyta > Pinopsida > Pinales > Pinaceae > Picea > Picea engelmannii. Next base: position 6,071 of record ML797058.1, read on the forward strand.
GGTATCCAAGATTCCAGTCAAATAATTAATGGAGGAGCCACGAATTGGTGTTAATTCTATTTGGCTACATTCATAGAAGATGAGATATATTTTTTTAAATGAAAGAGGGAGGATTTTTAGATACCCACATCCGTGTAGATTTTAACCTTGTACAATATTTACTACAAACAAATTTTCAGTAAAAGAACAAAAAATATACAATGACAAATATAAACATTACAGAGATATTTTTCCCCGAGAAAACCAACGTATTCTATATTCATTCATATGATACATTGTTTACAATATAATATACATATAGGAGCCAATGGAATCCAAAACCCTAACCCAATGAACTAGATTAGTCAACAACCCTAATTTCTTAACCGAAAATAGAAAACCATAAAAAAACCATGTGCCTAAAAATTGCCCAACAATGGACATGAAAATCAAGGCAACATGAAAAACGAGGAAAATGTGACACGTTTCTCGAGGAAATAATTTTTTTTTCTTGGGGGCACTACCCCCAAACCCCCACTTGAGGGGTTGTCGCCCCTTGCACCCCCCAAGGGGGGCCTAACACCCCCTCACCCCTCAAACCCCCCTTTGCGCCCAACGCAACATAGACACTCCTACTCGTGAAAAGAATATAACACATACCCAACATTCTCCCACTTGTTGCTTTCTTTGTATACAAGGGGTTACAAGGTTACATAGTCAACAATCTAGGGAAACAATGCCCATGGATCCTCTACACCAAGAGAAATTCTCAGTGCTCATAGATTTTGTTAATGAATCTACAACATTCTTCAAAGTGTCCACCTTCATCAACAACACTTTATTTTATTCAACCATGTCTCTCACAAAGTGATATTGAATATCAATATGCTTTGTCTTTGAATGATAAGCTGAGTTCTTTGCCAGAAAAATTGCACTATAAATATCACAATATAACCTTACAACTTGTTGTACCAACCCAATACCTGAACACAATATTTGTAACCATATTGCTTCCTTACTTGCATGAGTGGCTGCCATGTATTCAACTTCTGTAGTTAAAAGTGCCACTACAACATGTATTTTGTTCATCCAACTTATTGCTCCTCCAAACAGGTTAAACCCATACCCACTTGGAGATATACTACGATCCATATCTCTAGCCTAGTCTACATCCACACAACCATGTATAGCAAACACTCTGTCCAATATTGGTCTTCCTTGGTAGCACAATCCATAGCTAACAGTGCCATGCAAATACCTTGAAACCCTTTTTACTGTTGTCTGATGGTCCTTCTCTGGTTTTGACATATACCTGCTCAAAACTCCCACTACATGTGCAATGTTCGGTCTAGTACAAACCATTGCATACATCAAATTACTAGCTACACTCGCATATGGAACTTCCTATGTCTTGGGACACTGATCCATAGATAAATTTACACCAACAAGAATAAGAATCTTGACTAGTTTACATTCCTGCATATTAAACCTCTGCAATATTATCTCGACCTATTTTCTTGGATTTAACTAGAGTTTCCTCTTTTTCCGATCTCTTTTAATTTCCATTCCCAAAATGAAATTTGAAGCACCAAGATCCTTCATGTCAAATTTAGAGGACAAGTGAGTTTTCATATCCTAGATAATCTCCTTGTTGTTTCCTATCAGCAACATGTCATCAACATACAAGATCATATAAATCAAATGATCACCAATTGATTTAAAATACACACAATTATCCACTTTTCTTCTTGTGAAGCCAAGTCCCAACATATAAGTATCAAATTTTTAATACCACATCCTTGATGATTGTTTTAAACCATACATGGAATTTTTTATCTTGCATACTAGCTCCTTCTTTCCCTTCACAACAAATCCTTCTGGCTGCTTCATATAGATTTATTCTTCCAGATCCCCATGTAGGAATTTTGTCTTCACATCCATATGTTCTACTTCAAAATCAAATGAAGCAACAACAGATAACATAAATATTATAGAAGTTAACTTGGCAACATGAGAAAAAATCTCGCCAAAATCAATTACCTGAACTTGGGAATAACCCTTTTCTACTAACCGAGCTTTGTATTTCTCCACTTTTCCTTTTGCATTCAACTTCCTTTTAAATACCCATTTGCTGCCAATGGGATTTATTCCAGTCGACAAATCCACTGGATCCCAAGCCTCATTCTTATCCAAGGCTACCATTTCTTCATCCATGGCCTTTTTCCAGAGATTTCCATCCTCTGAATCCACTGCCTCCCTTACAGTTCTAGGATCATCATCAGTAATAGACAAAGAAAAATTTGAACATAAATTAGATGGAGTATACCTTTCCAATAGCCTTCTTTCTCAAACTGAGCTCCTCAATACTAGAGTATGAGGATCTTCTTTTTCTGATTCCTAGTCTTCTGTAGAGTTTGATTCATCATACATTAAATCAAACTCTATTTTATCTAGTTCTTCCTTACTTGGTAGGACTTCCTATTTAACAACATCCTTCATTTCTCTAAATACCACATCTCAGCTATACACTACCTTGTTAGTTTATGGGTTTCAAAGCTTATAACCTTTGAGACCATCTTTATACCCAATAAAGACATTTTTCATCATTCTTATCTAGCTTACTCCTGTTTTCCTTTGGAAAATGAACATATGCCTCATAGCCAAATATCTTGAGATGTGTGAGAGAAGGTTTCTTACGAGTCCATACCTCTTGTGGAGTCTTGTCATCTAGTGTTGATGAGGGTGATTTTTTTACTAAGTAACATGCAGTACCCATTGCCTCTACCCATAATTATTTCCCTAACTCAATGCCACTAAGAATGTACCTTTATTTTTCCATCAGCATCTTGTTCATCCTTTCTAAAACTCCATTATGATGAGGTGTATATGGAGTATTCTTCCACCTTTCTATACCGCACTTCTTACTGAATTCTTCAAATTCATTCCCGCAGAACTCTCCATCATTATCTATCCTCAACACCTTAATTCTTTTCTCTGTTTGATTCTCAACAAGAGACTTAAACTCTTTAAACCTGCCAAAGACTTCAGATTTCTTCCTGAGGAAATATATCCAAGTATTCCTCGAGAAGTCATCTATAAATGAGACATAGTACATAGATTTTCCCAATGATGGGATCGACACAGGTCCAAAAACATCACTGTGAACTAGCTGTAAAATTCCTTCTTCCCTCATTGCACCAGAGGGGAATCTTACCCGATTATACTTCCCATATACACAGTGTTCACAGAAATCAAAATCCAGAGAGCAGTTATACATACCTTCAACCATACCTTTACTGTGTAGTAGTCAAAGACCCTTCTCTCCAATATGTCCCAGTCTTTGATGCCACAACATAACCTTTTCTCAAGAGAATGTAGGAGTTCTTTCTTCTTCAACTCCAATATCAGGAAGAATGGAACTATTACACCCATCACTAATAGTTCTTTCTTGCAGCTTATACAGAGTTCCAAAATGAACTCCCTTCAACAACACCATTGCTCCTCGAACCATCTTGTACGTTTCCTTTTCAAATATTGTTTTTACCCTTGCATTGTCCATTTTGCTTACAAAAATAAAATTTATGGCCAATATTGGGATGTGCAGAACACCAGGTAGTGTTCTAATCCTTCCACATATGAGACTCAACTTGACTTTTGCTCGACCTATGATTCTGGTTGTCGAGTCATCACCTAGGAAAACATTACCTCCATCATACCTTTCATATTCATAGAACCACTCCCTGTGAGGAGTCATATGAAAGGATGCTCTTGAGTCAACCAACCATTCTTCATGATCTGCATGTGTGCTTGAAGAAGCCAAGTACACATACCCTCCTTTTTCCTTGGAGGGATTTTCTTCTATAGAAGGAGATTCTTCAGATCCATTATTTTTCTCAACTTTGGATCTACACTGCTTCTTGTAGTGCCCTTCTTTTCCACATCTCCAACATACATTTACAAACTTTCTGGGAGATTTATATCTACCCTTAGACTTAGATCTCCCACTTCAGAACTTAGATCTATTTATTTCCTGCGAGCGTCCTCTTTCAAATAATGCATCTATGATATGTCCTTCCATATTCTTCCATTTCATCTCCCCCGACAACAAGGATGAGACCACTTCATCAAAATTCAAGGTAGTTGTATTACTACCTATGGCCGCAACCAGATTATCCCATGAGTCTGGTAAAGAACACAATAAACCGATACACTTATCTTCATCTAAAATTTTAATATCAATAGATACTAACTAACTTACCACAGTATTGAAGGCGTTCAAATTCTCTGCCACCGAGTCTCCATCTCTTATCCTCAGGTTATACAACTTATTTATCAGGAATAGTTTATTTACTAGGGACTTAGACTGATACAAATTCCCCAACTTATCCCATAAATCCTTAGTTGTAGCTTCCTCTGACACATTCAGTAATACTAAATCTAAGAGACACATTCATATTGTTCTCTTCGCCTTTAGATCCAACTTTTTAGAGTCATCTGTTGAATTTCTTGTAGGTGCAACACTTGGATCTACCACGATCCATGGATCTTTTTCCACCAATAGATATTCCATCTTGAGCTTCCACAACTCAAAACGTTTCCCATTAAACTTCAATCTCCATTTTCAAATTGCTTGCCATTTCTTTTCACCTGAAAAATCAATACCATAGATCTCCCACTCTAACAAGGATTATCATAGTCCTGAGCCAAACCCTTGACCACAAAGACGTCCCCCTGAAGCCAAAAAATCTATGATACCAAATGTAGATTTTAACCTTGTAGAATATTTACTGCAAACAGATTTTCAGTAAAAGAACAAAAAATATACAATGGAAAATACAAACATTACACATAGATTTTCCCTTGGAAAGCCAAACCGGGAAAACCAACATATTCTATATTCATTCATATGATACATGTTTACAATGAAATACACATATAGGAGCCATCGACATCCAAAACCCTAACCCAATGACATGGATTAGTCAAAAACCCTATTTATTTAACCGGAAATAGAAAACCATCGATAAAAACCATGTGCCAAAAAACCACCCAATAATGGACATGAAAATCGAGGCAACATGAAAAACGAGGAAAAATGTGACACTACTACTCATGCAAAGAATATAACACATACCCAACAATATGGAAACACGTTTTCCCTTATATTTGTGGGATCCAAACCTGTTTTGATAGTTACAACTCAAGAAGAGAACAAATTTTGGCATATTCATGGCTCTTGGATGTATTTTTGGCAAGCTATTGTAACCCACACAACCAATCACGAATTTGAGATCCCATGGTATTCTAAATTCGATGAGGTTAGCTAGAGTCTTGGAACAATCCACTTATGAGTTGTAAATTTAGAAAATTGTTATAATCACTTGGGAATCTTATCCTCAAGTGGGATTTTGGTTTCAAGCACAATTATGTATAAAATAGAGTTCCATATCTATTCCAAGAGGGGTGACTCTTAGAGAAATGTCTAAATTCATGATGGAATAAATTACGAGTTCTTGATATCCAATTTTCAACTTAGATTACAGTTTTCTCATCTTTATGTTAGTCTTTAACTAGTTTACGTTGCTATACTTTAAGTTTGTTTCTCTATTCTTGGAGGCAGATATCACTGCATTGTTGTTGGGTATTTTACCCTACGGACTAATAAGCTAGGGTTCTAAGCCTATATGCAGATCATGACCCTTCAGATTTAACCTTTAACCTTCTACCCAAAATCTCAACCCCTTTTCTCAGACAAGCACAGGACGAATGAACTAACCTTGTTTTCCGAAGGTTGAAGTAGATCCTCCGTTGAGTTGTTGTCTCCTTGCTACTGCTGCTCCTTCCACAAAGCTTTCCTGCAAACAAGACAAGAACATATATGCATGCTACTGATCTACTAGGGGGTTA
>ML797058.1:12056-76378 GCA_009831015.1 Picea engelmannii
GGTATGTTACTTATTCTTGCCTCTTAGTAAATTCAATATTTAAAACTTAAGGAAAGCGTCCTATTCTGTCTTGTTTTGTTCTAGATCCAGGTGGATCTGGGGAGATCGGTTTGTGTCCGCACTTACGGATTTATCCATAAACACTCACTATTAATTGTTGAACATGGATGAAGTGTGTTAGTAGCATGTGAGTAGAGATAAAAACTTGTTGGATTGGTAATAGCAAGCTTCTTGGAAATTTTTATTTGACGACTATTGAAACTAGAAGGGTAGCTTGACATTGTAAGTGAGCCAAGCAACTGTATTGGGTGGGTTATGTGTGGGTGGAGAAGAAGGTTATGGAGGTCTTGCAGAGGAAGAATTAGGTTGAATTTGTGATGTGGTAGAGTGGGTACATGACTGAGATTTCGAGGAAATTATTGATTTTCATGGTCAACCACATAATCAAGGAAAGCTTCATAAACTTCAGCAGGCCATTATCTTTGAGCTGGGAAAAAGGAAAAATGGATGGGCATACTGTGTTGTTGGAGGAAGAGTATGATGAACATAAGGCATACCATTGTTGTTTTTGAATTCCCGCATAGACCAACAATCATTAAATTCAGTACAACATTTTCATTTGATGATATATTGATGTGATTCCAATTGGATATGAAAGTATATTCATGTAGGTATCTCCAATAGAAACAGGTTTTTAAGAAAAGAATAATTGATCAGTTAAAATGTCAATGAACAACCGAGAAAATAGAGTTTTAGGAGTGGAGATTTAGGATAGGTAGTCGGTATTTTGGACATAAGTTTCTCATACGATATCATAATTGAGTGATTCGAATTGCATTGTAAAATATATTCATAGGAGAAAATACTCTATAAACAAGTTTTAAAGATATATCAATTTAGTATACCGAAAATTTATTGTTTGAACTCTATTCTCAGTGAGGTCAATGATCCCAAATGCCACAAGAGTTTGATCAACAATTTTTTTCTTCCAAATGGTGATATGGGTTTGTGTGAATTTTTGTAGGTGTATAGTGTTAAAGTTAGTACATCCACGGGCCAAAAATTGTAAATACCGAGTTCCTAAATTGTGCAATATGACCTTCACGAGATCCTATGGCACTGAAAAAATACGTAGAGAAAGAATGAAATCAAACATTTAGTTCAAGTTTGGTATAACGATAATAAGATCCTGACATAACCATCGTAGGAAAACAAATTTTACCATTATATATGAGGTTGATACGACGATATCATGACATAACCACCATGGGAACCATAGAGTGTCTCATTATTCGAGAAACGACTTCCACATTTTGGTCATGAAATTGTGAGTCTTGTATGATGATGGCTTGAGTAATTAATTGAGTAATACAACCATCATCAAATCATGGAGTAGTGTGAATTTTCCTAATATGAAAGGGACTAAGTGTAGGGCATGGGTAAATGATGAAGAATCAAGGGTTGGAAAGGGTTTAAAATGACAATCATGGCTTAGTGGAAAGAAAGGAAGGGGAAAAAGCGATGATGATACTAAATAAAGAAGATAAGGAAGGGAATGATAGTGTCATAAAGAAGAAAATAAAGAGAAAAACATGAAGAAGAGAAGAGGGTAAGAATAGGTAAAGAGACAAAAGTACAAACAACATGCGGTAAGAAGGCATGAACATGGGTGGGATAAGATGAAATTACAATGAAACTATGAACTCAATCAACCCAAGAAACTACATATTACTGATGAAAATAATGACAATTCACCACACACATGTTAATCTAGATGCAATCCTGAAGCATTCTACATCCCCTTTTGGTTTTTTATCCAGTGGAATCCTCATTCACCAATGATTTCCCCCTCTAGCCAAATTTCCTTCAAAAGAGGTTAGTACGTGGGTGGCTCTTACTGCACCACAAAAAAATTTCTAATTTTAATTTATGCAACTATATGAATGTAGAACACTCTATATGAAACCCTACAAAGAGTATAGTCAACATATTCTCTTTTCTCATCCCCTTAACATGTGTTATCTAAAACTAATATAAGAAATGTCATTGTGCCCTTGACACCTCCTCGACAATGATGCCAAAAATGATAGTGTTTCTTTACATATTCTATTTAACCAGGAACACTTGTGCATTTTTTATTATCAACCAAGGTTTCTAATGAATTGTGAGTTGGCGTGAACTATATGTTTGGGATACAAATTCTTAACTTGCATTATTTTATCTAACATGCTTCTACCTAGAAGGGAAATTGCATCACTACACTACAAAAGTCCAAGGTTAGCTCAATCACTCTTGGTAGTGATCATGTACTTGAACACTAATCATGTTGACCCTATTGGCACCAAGAAATCACCAAGAATAGGAACCCTGTTGTCACCAAGGAGACACCAAGCATGATTTGGGAACTTCCTATTTCCATAAACCATATCTCTCATTGTTGGAAAACTTTGATAAAAACTAATCAAAGAATTGAAATATTATTGCAGAAAGTAAACAAACCACACTCTTCAAGAAAACAAATCACACCCTTCAAGAAAAAAAATCGCACTTGTACAATGAAAATTATTTGAATTGAAATGCTCAAACAAAAGAGAATTAAATTACCCAACACTTTGTTCTCATGGAGTGAGCTCTGTCTCTAAGAATAGAGAAGCAAACTTAAATTACAGTAGCATAAATTGGTTAAAGACTAGCATAAAGTTGAACAAACAATAATCTAAGTTGAAAATCGGATCTCAAGAAGTGGTAATTTATTCCATCACGAATTTGGACATTTCTCTAAGAGTCCCCCCACCATTGGAATGGAGATGGCACTCTATTTTATACAAAATCTTGCTTGAAACCGAAATCCCACTTGAGGATAAGATATTCCCAAGTGATTATAACAATTTTCTAATTTTACAACTCATAATTGGATTGTTCCAAGATTCTAGCTAACCCCATCGAATATAGAATACCATGGGATGTCAAATTCATGATTGGTTGTGTGAGTTACAATATCTTTCCCAAAATAAATCCAAGAGCCATGAAGATGTCAAAATTATTTTGCTTCTTGAGCTATAGCTATCAAAACAGATTTGGATCCCACAAATATAGGGAAAAACATGTTTGCAAACATGGGTATCTAGAAATCCACCCTCTTGCATTTAAAACAATATATAGCATCTTCTATGAACGTCACCAAATAGATATAACACCAAATTTATGGTTCCTCCATTAATTATTTGAATGGAAGCTTGGATACCTTCTAATTGTTGTTGACTTGATTATTGGGTTCTAGAATTTGTTGCATTTTTATTAGTAAATTCCCAAGTAGAATTATCTCCCACAAATTCCTCCAATATTTTGGTGTTGGTTCCATGATAATAACAATCGTCTTATATCTCTTTGGACACAAACCACCGTCCCGCATCTATGTGCCAAATATTCCAAATATTCATAAAATGCAAGTACTAAAGCCAAGTAATTTGTCTTCTTGAACCTGAAAGGGGAATTTGGGCAATATTAACTTGTAAAACTACAAGAAATTGTCAACACATCAGTCATGACTTCCAAAAGTAAATACCAAATATGATAATTCTCCCTAATGTTAATCAAAATTCAATGAAATACTAATAAAGGTGATGGAAAACACTTCGAGCCTGGATATCACATATGAGCATTAAAATAGACTAATACAGGGTTATGGATGAGTGAAAAAGGATTAAAAATGAGGAAAATACAATATTAAATTATGGTAATTTTGTAAATCATCAGTTTGTGTTAGAAAAAGGGGATTGCAGAGAATTAAAATAAAATAGATGAGGAAATAAAATATAGAGGATACATAATACAATAAAGATACATATATGTGTGGTTCACACAATATGGTCTACACCCACCAGATACATTCTCAAACCTTCATTTATTATTATCCAGAAAATGAAGGGATACAACCTACAACACACCCATTGTAACTTCCTCTTGTTTTCTCACAAATACAATATTCACTCTCATACCTAGCTGCAATACAATTCTTTCATACATAAAAGAGGATTTCCTTCTAGGGAAAAAAACTAACATAACTTCTACCGTCAAATATGCAACCTAATGATGAATGGTTCAGATTGAGTATGAAATTAAAATATTTTACACGGCGACAAATGTATGGAGGAAATACCCCCCACACCCCCTCACACAGAACTAGGATTCAAACACGTATGAAACAAGACCAATGAATCAGGAAGATAATCGGGCTCCACAACCAACAATCTACCACTTGGAGACTGATCACAACAACTCCACTATTGTTGTACCTACTGGTATATGATCCACCTTGGACCTGGTAAGTTTTTCATCTTCACCTTCATGCTTGAAGGAAAACTAAAATTGAGAATGAACTTAGTTTCTCCCTAGTTACTACCTTTGTTAACATGTCTACAAGATTTTGGATAGTATCTATCTTTTCCAACTTCAATTGTCCATCTTCCAAAATGGATCATATGAAATGGTGCATGGATTGTATATGTTTAGTCTTATAATGGAAGGTTGATTTCGTTGCAAGATGAATGACACTCTAGTTGTCTTAGTACAACCTATTATTCTCCCTCTTCTTTCTCAATTCCTCCATAAATATCTATAACCAAATCATCTCTTTACTAGCCTCTATAGAAGCAACATACTCTACTTTCATTGTTTAAAGTGAAAAAACCATTTTCATTTTCTAAATCCAACTTATTGTTGTTCCAACTATAGTAAAAACATACCATGTGGTGCTCCTCCTGCTATCTTTATCACCTGCCATATCTGAATCGACATATCTTCATACAAAAATGTTTGAACCTCCAAAACATAATGCATGAGTAGTAGTACCTCTCAAATACTTGAGAATCCACTTTACTACCTCCCAATGTTCTTTACCTGGATTGTTCATATACTTGCTCATATACATGTGCAATATCTGGTCTTGTGCACACCATCACATACATCAAGCTGTCAATGGTTGATGAATAAGGGACCCTAGACATGTATTATATTTGCTCATGTGTCTTGGGACACATTTCCCTTGTTAATTTGAAATGGCTAGCCAAAGGTGTACTAACTAGTTTGCATTCTACATTCTAAACCTCCCCAACATATTCTCTATGTACTCACCCTGAGACAATATCATCTTTTTGTTTTTCATGTCTCTTGGTATTCTCATACCAAGGATTTTCTTTGCAAAACCCAAATCTTTCATAAAAAATGAATTAGTTAATTTCCTTTTTAGCACATTTATATTTTGCATGTTAGACCCTGCAACAAGCATGTCATCTAAATACAATAGCAAGATAATATAGCTTCCATTTTCTAGCCTTTTAAAATAAACAAAATGATCAGAGTGACATCTACTATAACCTTGTTATGTCATAAACCTAACAAATTTCAAATACCACTGCCTTAATGTAATGACCCCTTCGTTATGACTACAAGCGAAGCAAAAGTGCAAATTTTTTTTGGTTTTTAGGGCAAGAAGGCAACGACAACAATAGTTTACCTCACCACTGCCAACAAACATAAGCATGCAGTCCAGGCAAAAGGAAACTATGACTCAACACACTAGCACAGGAGAAACAGGGTGAAACATGCTTTAAAACAAGGAGAAACGACTACCCACCCGACACAACAGGACCACGCCTACAAGCCAAGGGACAACATCCCCCTCCTGACACAACGACCTTGAAAAACAAAGACTAGAACCTCAAGGTGCACGAACCAAATGCCCAAAGGCATTCAACCCGTGCGCAAAAACAAACTTACGACGCTCGACAACACTCACATGGAAGGCACCGACTCTGACCATGTTATCATTCTCCGCTATCCAAATAGGGCACGCGATGATCCCCTCATCAATAATCATGCCATCCCCAGGTGATAGACGTGTCAATAACCTTGGCGCAACACATCCTATCTAGACTAAGGACTCTAGAAAACTCTAACGCGCTAGGAGCCGAATACTGACAAGGAGACTATACCCACACCCCACACAAAAGGTCGACGAGACACAAGAGGATGGCTACCAGGGAAGTCACAGCTTCATCAACCACCCGACCCATTCATCAAGTCTAAACTAGTCAACAATTACAAATTGTTTTTGACATTGAGTATCCATCGAAATTTAACAAGTCTAAATTGTAATTTAGTCTTTAACTTATCAACTGATTAAAAATTAATACAATCCAATCGACCGTTCTACTTTACACCATAGTCGTTACTTTCAATCTAAATAACATCACCTTTGAATCAATCGACAAATCTACAATACAATCAAGCATTAATTTCAATCGAAATAACCTCAATTACGAATCAGTTCGACAATGCTGCATTATGATTTAATTATTAACTACAATTTAATTTAGCAAGATTAATCTATACTCTCATCAATACTCCTAAACTCATTTAACGATTAATCACCATCTAAAAGGGTAATTCTAAGTAATCCCCGAAATTACCATCTAACTATCAAATGACAATGTATAACTACATTAGCCACATCAATGTAAAATGCTACAATATCACACTTGTAATCAATTAAATTACACATGTTGTCTATCTAAGATAACCGTTCGAAAAATAATTATCTTTCGATAACATTAAGAACGAAACTATTGATTGTTAACATCGTTGTGGAAATTAATAATAAGAAGGAAATTGATGTCCTTTGACATTGCTGTAGCAATTAGCTTGGCAATTAACATGGTAGTTACATAGCAATTAATTTGACCAATAACATGGCTATAGCAATTAATGTTTGGAAATGAGAAGGCTGGGTACACTCAAATTGAAGGAGAATAAGAAGACAGTACAAACTATAGAAGGATCAACTCATGGTCATTCAACAACCAACGCAGTCAACATTCTAAATAGCAAATTCATGTCCCTTCAACAACGAACTCAGTCAATTTTTTGGGGGGGAAAATCCGTGGTTATTTACATCAAACTCAGTCACATTTAATAGGCAAAACGTGGGCATGTAAACAACAATCTCGGTCTCATTTTAAAAGAAAAATCGTGGGCATTTAAACAACAATCTCAGTCTCATTTTAAAAGCAAAATCGTGGGCATTTAAACAACAATCTCAGTCTCATTTCAAAAGGCAAAATGTGGGCATTTGAACAACAATCTCGGTCTTATTTTAAAATCAAAATCGTGGGCATTTCAACAACAATCTTTGTAAACGTTTAAAAGCAAAAATGTGGGCATTTCAACAACAATCTCTGTCAACTTTTAAAAGCAAAAACGTGGGCATTTCAACAACAATCTCTGTCAACTTTTAAAAGGAAAAACGTGGGCATTTCAACAGCAATCCCTATCAACGTTTAAAAGAAAAAACATGGGCATTTCAAAAACAATCTCTGTCAACTTTTAAAAGCAAAAACGTGGGCATTTCAAAAGCAATCTCTGTCAACTTTTAAAAGCAAAAACGTGGGCATTTCAATGGCAATCTCTGTCAACTTTGAAAAGAAAAAACGTGGGCACTTCAACGATAATCTCAGACACGTTTTAAATGAAAAAATCATGGTTTCCCTTTTTCATTTCCCGGATTCCAAATGCAAACGCATACAGGAATGACCAAAACGCCCTTCCCTTACCAGGATACCAATTATAAAAACACATACAGGGAAATGATTTCATTTTTCTATTGCCAGGATACCAATACAATGCAGACATGAATAACACAAAAATGTTTTTCCATTTCCAGGATACCAAATATAAAAATGCAGGCAGGGAATCAAATCATTTTTCCATTGCCAGAATACCAATACAATGCAGACAGGAATAACAAATAAAAACGTTTTTCCATTCCAGGATACCAATACAAAAGTGCAGACATGAAATCAATTCGTTTTTCCATTGCCAGAATACCAATACAACGTAGACAGGAATAACAAATAAAAACATTTTTCCATTTCTAGGATACCAATACAAAAATGCAGACATGAAATCAAATCATTTTTCCATTGCCAGAATACCAATACAATGCAGACAATAGTAAGAGAAATGCAAGGATCCAATGGGAAAATTCATTGAAATGATCACAGGGATTCTATCAGTCAAGGCACAGAGAAAAACCAACAAGGATGCAAGATAATCCATACACATATGTCTTTTCTAGATGGCGCAATTTAAACAATCAGCCAAGGACAATAACGAAGGTAGACGGTTGGCAGGAACATCCTTCGCTCATCATCCACGCACAGAAAAGCAGGGTGTTGAGATCCATAGGTCTATTAACGTCGAAGCGACGACCGTAGATCAGGATCTTGGCTGGCTACTTAGGCGAGGAATGATGAGCTAGGGACAAAAGGAAAAAGCAACCACAATCTTCAAAAATCAATACACCATGGTGTTATAACCCTAAATTTCACCACACATGCTTACCTGGCATCAGGCCAACTCATATCCCTTCATTGCCAAAACATATGTTGAACAACTCTTTGGAAATCCTCTTGTGTCAAGGCCCACATGCCCTAACCCATTACTGCACACGTGTGCACGCTGTCTGGCTCACTATAGCCTGCATGTACCTAACAAAGCACGAAAAGAGGAAAGTTGCCAACGGAAAAAAAAGCTATGGGTCAGTTAACTGAAACTCCCAGCCATGCATGGCCGAGGGTTCGTCCAAAACCCTAGCTCCTTCTAGCCTATAAAAGAAGGGGTAGGGGTACCATTTGGAAGAGGAAAAAATATAACGAAGAAACTCTGCCCATTTATGTAATCCATTGTCCCAACCCTTTATCCTTTCCTCATGCCAAAGGAGATTTAACACAAAGAAGTTAGAGGACAGAAGAAGAGGAGCCTAGGATCAGGATCAAGGAGCGGTGGTCAGTCTCAACTTTGATTGTAAGTTGATTCATTTTCATCAATAAAAAGAATACTTTTCCTGTCCCAATGCATGAGTTGTCTATAACTTGATGAATTTATGCTTGATTTCTAACCCTTGAGTAGAGAAGTAGCATGCATGCATAGTTTTTATTTGTCTTGATTGCAGGTTATCTGTGGAAGGAACAGCTCAAGCAAGTGGTCAAAGCGCAACGGAGGATCTACATCGAACACCGGTGAAAAGGTTAGTGGTTCTCTTCATGCATTTACTGTGAAAGAGGGGTTTTTATCTTGGGTGGTAGGTTAAAAAGTAATTTATTTTCGGTCAAAATCTGCATGCAAGTCTGACCCTAGTTTGCTAGTCCGTAGGGTATTTTTCCCAACAACATAGTTGGCGACCATACTAGGGAAGATACTCTTTACGGTTTCTGGATTTAGTTGAGTTTCTAGGTAGTTTAAAAGATTAGATTTTATGTTTTTCTTTGTCTGTCTGTTTTCTGTTAGGTCTGAGCTAGAAAGGAGCCTAGTTCTTTATACCAGCTTTCCCTGACTGTTTCTTGATGGTAGTTGTCAGGACACACAGAGGTACACGCGGCCTGCAGAAGGCCTGCATGCGTGTGCCCGTGCCCTATCCTCTTACAACCCGCGTGTGAACACTAGCTGTAGGGATAACAATAGCGTGTAGGAGGTCAGAGAACTTTAGAGGCAGTCCACCTCTTCCCTGTAAGAATTATACATTCTCAGGGGGTTTTCTGGAATCCTGTCTGGGTCTTGCTGGTTCACAGTCCTGTCTCAAATTTCTTTTTTCGCCTTATTATTCCTTGCATTATTTTTTCTTTTCTGTTAGAAAAAGCATCCAAGCCTTCAAGGGACCCTGGTTGTCAATACCAGAGGCCTCTTCCTGGTCTGGACTGCCTATTTTTATCTTTGTCTTAGAAGTTATACATACACGTGGCCTGTACAAGGTCAGCCCGCGTGTACACGCGTCTTGTTTCATCTCAGCACATGTTCGTACGCGTGCTGTTTTAGTGATAGTAGCGTGCTTGACAAGCTAATTTTTTTTCAGGGTGGGGCAGTCATCCCCTCCTTTGATGAGAAGTATTCCTCTCAGGTGTTTGAGTCTAGGGTTGAATAGTCAGTAGGTTAGGTCATCTTACCCTTAGCCTGTTTTTCTCAGTTGATAGTTAAACAGAAAATAAAAAAAAAATATATTTTTTTCTTTATGGTTTTTAGGCAAGCGTAAGAGTCTTTGTTTTCTTTATTGCCATTGTGTGCCTTTACTCTGATTCTTTGCGATCTACGCTTTAAGACAGAATTTGTCTTTCTTGGTTTTGTGCTTGTCGATATTTTCCCTTTGTTGCTTTATTAGCACTTAAATAAATAAAAAAATCTCTTTTCATTTTCTTCTTTGTTTGAAGAGTGTGTTTCTGCATTAGTAGCTAGGGAGAAGTCTTTTGGTTCATAAGTTTTTTCAGTGCATTTAGAGCATAAGTAGCTCATAGTCGAGTGACATTCATTTATGTTTGCTGCATAAAATCTTAGAAAAAAAAATTGAAAAGAAAAAGAAATCTTTCTTTGTGAAAAGTTGCTGAAAATTTTGCATTTAGAAAAAGTCTATTGTTTCCAGTTTTTTTTAATTCATTTTGCTTTCATCTTTACACACCATCAATTTCACCTCCATACCCCTTGACGTAATAAAAATCCTTAAAAGAAACGATAATTTAAAATATATTAAACTTTTTGTTTGTAGGGTTCACAAACTAGTTCAGGACTAGGGCCTTGGATTAGGTTGGAGAGGAAACTCTCCAAGGCCATTCAAAACCAAACATTAGAGTCTGTGATAGGGAGTGTAGAAGTCTAGTTTCGTGGAAGTTATCCGGGACCCCCCTTTAACACAGGGGATAAACATGAGGTCGCGTGCGGAAAGGTAGCGGAGATAACCCCTCCAAAGCCGGACCAATCGTAGTGGAGAACACATATCGAGGTCTTGTTTTGGGATTCTATCGTTTGCATTTGCCACGGGGCTTTGTGGGTATCGAATCCATTCAAGGCCCTCAGTTGTCTTCCAGACCATTTTCTCTCGATACCCTTGACAGGTTTCGGGCTTGATACCCTGCTCATTGTGTTCTACCCAATTTTCGACTGTACCCGCCTAGTGACTGTTCGCGTGATGGAAACCTAGTTGCCAATCTTTTTTAGGGACATACACGGGTGACTGAAGGGGTATACCAAGGTACCTAGGACAAACATTGGGCCATGCTTTGCAGAGTATACCCGGAGGGTGCTTCCATGTTCAAGTTTCACTTGCACCGGTAAGTTTCTCTAGTGTTGGTTGTTGTAACTGTTCTTCCAACTAGTTTAGTGATTGCTTGTTTTATCTCTTAGGGGATTCTTTTTAGTGTGTGTTACTTTTTGAATGTGTATAATACCTTAGCGTGTCATGGATATTCTCACACAATGGAGGATCCCGAGCTCCGTCGGTCATGAAGGCTTCTGGGCCTGCCACCGGTTATACTGGAGCCACCCCCGCCACCATTGAGGCGGAAGCTAGACCAACGAGGGTCTTTCGAAGCTACCGGGTTACAAACCTTTGTACCTGAACAACTCCCGGAGGAATCAACCGCCAACTTGGGCTCGGTTGAAACCCCAACCACTGATATCTGGCCACTGGTTATTGTACCAATACAATTTTATGAAATCCTACCAGTGCCTCACATAGCTATGGAAACAAACGTTGTTACTTCTTCTAGGAATTCTTCCATTCCCACCACAGTTGCTACCACAGGAGAAACATCACCTAACTTAATGTCGTCGATCCGAGCCACCATGGTCTTGGCCGCAACTATGTCGCATAGTGGACCGATCCTGTCTATGGCGGTGGCCACAACTCCCTTCACACCTAGTGCGACAAGCCCTCCATTTTCATATGGTATGCCTAGTTCGGGTACAAGTCCTGCACTCACTTACTCCACTTTACAGAATTTGGGTCTGGGGGCAGGGAGCTCTAACGCTCCTCTGCAAGGTCAACTTGGGGGCACTCATGTCCCTTTTAATGATTTTCCTTACGCTGGAGGTCATATCCCTCCTTCGTCCCCTTCGCTTGGTGGTTCGCATCAGCAGTTCGTCGGGCAGCCTGTACTCACTAGTTTATTTGGAGCCAGGAGTCAAGGAACACCTGCGCATAGTATGCCAGTAGGTTCGTCGCCGTTTGTTTGGAACGAGACGTTTGGTAACAACACTTTCACATCCACCGCTTTCCCGTCTGGGGGGCACTCCCATTTTTGGACAGTCTACTCCTGCGCAGGGGGCACATATAGCAGGACCTTGGAACTCAGGACAAGGATCTGTTCCTTCCTCTAGAATGTAGTTCTGGGGTAATTCTTTCCACAGTCAATGGAACCCTCGATAGACTACTATGCCTCTCCCATCAGGACTGGCATGGGGTAATCCTTCCCAAAGTCCTTCAAACACAATGCATTCCCAACACCCTATGTCCTTTATGGGAAATCAGCCGATGATGTCTCCGCAGATGCAAAATCCTTACGTTGGTCAGGGCCATCATTTCTACCAGAATCCAGGCCAGCAACCAAACTTTTCCTGGCAACCTGGTGCCAGTCAAACTCCAGTACCCTTTTTCCCAGGTTATCAGCAACAACTCAAACTACCATTCCTGGCAACTTTACACTTGCCAGATTTGACAAGGTTGTTAAATGATCCTATTTGTCATGATCCACGTTGGCCTCCTATGCCAATGAAGTTGCCTTCGGACATTCCAAAGTTCGAGGCCAAGCCTAATGAAGATCCAGGTGATCATGTGACTACCTTCCATCTTTGGTGTTCATCTAACTCATTGAAATATGACTCTGTACAGTTTTGATTGTTTCAACGCACTCTTATAAGAAGTTCCGCGAAATGGTACATCGAGCTCGATCGCTCCAGATACTCTTCTTTTGGCAAACTGGCGATGGCCTTCCTTAACCATTTCCAGTTACTTGTGAGATACGATGTTGGCATAGAGCTGCTTGCCAATTTCGAACAGACAATAGTGGACCATATCTCTAATCATATACGAGAGTGGAGACACCGGAAGAGTCTAATCAAAGTACCAGTCCCACCAGCATTCCTGCTTGAGTGGTTCCTTAAGTCTCTGGTCCCACAATTATCCAAATACATCGTGACTTCCGGATTTTTCTCCGAAAAAGATGCCATCATGAGGGCTCAACAACTTGAGCTCATCTATTCTCAGTCTGGTTTATTATACAACATCCTGTCGGATGCACCACGATCGATACTGGATAAAACTAGATAGAGAGTTGGACCACATGCCGATGGTATTGTTGGTTCAGCACAAACCAAACCCACTGAGCAATTGACAAAACAATTGCAACAATTATCTATACAACACTCAGTGGCCAGCCAAACCACTACTTTGGCTGCTCCTTCTACCCAAACGTCGGAAGTACACTCCATGCAGTCGACTAACCCCAAGGCCACCCAGCATCCTGAAGGGAAGAAAAAATAATGAAAGAAGGGTAAGGGGGATAAAAAACCCACTGATAATGCTGGCGGGGACACCACAGAAAAATGGAAGGTGAGGTATCCGTGCAACTTGTGTATGGAAGACCACCCGACCCATCTTTTTCCTCGACTTGCAAAGGCCCAAAAGTTTGTCACACAGCAACAACAAGAAGCGTTGACTAATCCCTTTCAACATGGGCAAAATTTAACTCAAGCCTCTACAAGTGCTGAAGGAGGCAGCCAAGAAACCTTCCCTCCTCCAAACAATCCCTCATCCGCGAATGTATATATGGTTAGGGGTGATGCTTTCATAATGACTAGAGCGCACGACTATAGTAAACCAAGCGTTTTTGAGAAGGGTAAAGAAGTTGAGCTCCCATCTCTTCCTCTACAGATTGAGAAGACGTTGTGAGAAACAATGACATGCATTCCAAAGGGTGCATTTAAAAAATCTTCTCACAACACAAACGCAAGGGCCACCCAGAATTACTCTATGGTGGAGGATTTATCACAAACCCCTTGTGTGATGTCTGCTTTGGAGGTCCTCCAAAGTTGCCCTGCTCAGAGGAAAGCCTTGTTAACTACTTTAGGCTCTACTGAGACTTGTAACCCGGGTACCATCATGTTATATACAACCGACTTAAAACCTCGTCTGCCTTACCACGTAGCGTTTCAGATAATAGTGGCTCATCCCACGAAAACTTTTACACGCAATATCTTCCGCACGGTGGTCGACGAGGGCTTCTCGACATGCGTTATGTCGTTAGCATGTTGGAAGGCCATTGGCCATCCCACTTTGTCTCCTTCACCTACTCTCCTCACTGCTTTCGACAGTCGTTCTTTCCGACCACATGGCATCGTTCCTTCTTTCTCTTTGCAGTTAGGAGGGAAAACCGTGTGCGTCAAAGTGGAAGTAGTCGATGCTCCCCTCGACTATAACCTCTTGTTAGGATGGAGTTGGAATTATGCTATGCAAGCTGTGGTTGCTACAGTTTTTTGAGTCTTGTTGTTTCCACACGAGGGACGGATAGTGACCATCGATCAATTGTCCTTCTCTAGACCTGACCCAACTTTGGGGGCATCCATGGTCCCCATGATTGATAATCCTCAACCATGTGTTGTTAAAGTAGGATTTGGTTTGTGCCCATCCTTGATGGGTAACTTCGATTACCCACCTCCTCACGATGACATCAAATTTATATCTAATCACCATAAGGTTGAGATTTTTCAAGTTTCGTCATTCCGCACGACTTACTTTGAGGATCCTTGGATTCTTCCTTCCCCATCAACCACGATGGATGAGACAAAGCACTCC
The DNA here is from genome assembly GCA_009831015.1 of Picea engelmannii. NCBI lineage: Eukaryota > Viridiplantae > Streptophyta > Pinopsida > Pinales > Pinaceae > Picea > Picea engelmannii. The sequence goes on from ML797058.1 coordinate 26,731, forward strand.
GGCATGTCCATGCCCTTGTCGGCAGCTGAAGTAGCATACTCTTTAGTCCAGCAAGCTTCAACTAACCCTGATCTGACTCTTGCACAAGAGTTAGATCCACTTCTAGAGCCTATTTGGGCTCATGGTTCTCTTGCTAACATCGATTCATTAGACTTAGTCTTGCCTTCTGACGAAGCAATAATCGAAGCAATGACTAGTCCAGACAAACCTTGGGAATATCTTCATCACAGATCATATTTCCTCCCAGAGTTAAGCCGAATCGAGGTAGGAGAATTCACTGTTACCATGACGGGAGATCATCCATGTCCTATTAATCTTTAGCTACACAGGAAATTTATGCTGAGGGGAATATGGAGACTATCGCTAAAACTATACCTATCAACATCTCCCGAAACCCTGGCATCGTGGAGAATATCTTCGTCGGAGCGGATTGCTCCCCCGAAGAGATTCATATTTACACGGATCTTTTCAAAGAATTCCACGACGTTTTTGCCTGGTCTTATGAGGAAATGCCAGGTATCGATCCGAAAATAGTTGAACATGAAATCACAACGTATCCTGATGCCAAGCCTGTTCGACAAAAACTTCATCCAGTCAATCCTAAGAAAGCAGTGGCCATCAAGATTGAGGTTGAGAAATTGCTCAAGGCAGGTTTCATTTATCCTATTCATTTGAATCAATGGGTGTCAAACCCCGTGCCGGTCAATAAAAAACAAGGCATGATTCGTGTATGTACTGATTTCTATGATTTGAACAAGGCATGTCCAAAAGATAATTTTCCAACACCATTCATTGAACAGATCATTGATGAATGTGCTGGTTGTGAATCCTTTTCGTTCATGGATGGTTTTTTGGGATATAATCAAATCCAAATCAAACCTGAAGACCAACACAAAACGACATTCATTTGTCTATGGGGTACATTCGCCTATCGTACAATGCCTTTTGGCCTTAAAAATGTTGGAGCCACATTCCAGCGGGCCATGTCTTTTGTGTTTCATGACCTCAAACATATAGTCGAGGCCTATTTAGATGATTTAGCATCACACTCTCGCAAGCGAAAGGATCATCCTATGCACCTCAGACTAATCTTCAAACGTTGTCATTACTTCAAGATTCGCTTGAATCCCAACAAGTGCAGCTTCTGCATAACATCAGGACGTTTGTTAGGTTTCATCATATCAACAACATGGATAATGGTCGATCCTCTTAAGGTGGAGGCAATAATCCAGTTGCCCCCCCCACACACAATCTTACAACTTCAAAGTATACAAGGCAAGGTGAACTTATTACGACGCCTCATTGCCAACTATGTCGAAATAACCAAGGGCTTTATGCATTTACTGAAGAAAGATGTTCCCTTTTTCTGGGACGAAGCCGCTCAATGCTCTTTCAATGCATTAAAACATGCCCTCACAACTGCACCTCTGCTACAGCCACCTAACTACAACAAAGATTTCTTATTATATCTGGTTGTCACAGAGTCAAATATAGGCATGGTTTTAGTCCAGGAAGATGATTCGTTTTCAGAATAGGTGATCTATTACCTGAGCCGAGGCCTCATAGGACCGAAACTCAATTATTCTCATATTGAAAAACTTGCGTTGGCAGCAGTTCATGCTGTTCAACAGTTCCGTCACTATGTTTTGTTTCACAAGACCACCGTAATTGTTGTCGTGAATCCATTCCAATACATGTTGACACAATGAGTTATAGGTGGAAAAATCAGTATATGGATGGTAATCCTCCAAGAATTTGACTTAGACTTCATTTCAGCAAAGTCCAAGAAGTCATTGGTCTTCACAAAGCTTATTTCGGAACTTCCGGTTGAGTCAAGTGACGTTGTGCCTGAGGACTCGCCTATCCAGGGGGATATGTTTTTGATTGAATCTTCAGACCCCTGGTACAAAGATATACTTATCTATCTCTAGACTTTGAAGTGCCCCACCTCTGCTTCGCGTGACGAGCGTCGACGGATACGCCATCAGGCTAAGAATTATCTCATACTCAATGATACGTTGTATCGGCGAGGTGTAGACTGCATATTGCGTCGATGTCTCACTCATGAGGAGGTCGTCATAGTGCTCAACGATTGTCATACTGGAGCTTGTGGCAGTCATTTATCTGGGTTGGCAACAACCCAAAAGATTCTACAAGCAGGTTACTTCTGGCCGACACTTATCAAAGATTGTATCAAATCGGTCAAGAAGTGTCATCCGTGCCAAGTCTTCTCTCGGAAGATGAGGGCACATCCTGCTCCTATGTTTCCTGTCATCACAGTTGGTCCCTTCACTAAGTGGGGGATTGATTACACTACATGCAACCCCCCGTCAGCAAGGGGGCACCACTATATCATCATAGTTGTCAACTACTTCACTAAGTGGGTTGAAGCTATGCCAATGTTTAAAGATGATGGAGAGACTGTAGCTCTCTTCTTATTCAACCAAATTATAGCAAGGTTCGGCGTCCCGAGAGATATTGTCATTGACCATGGCAGTCACTTTCAGAACCAAATGATGACTGAATTAACGTCAAAGCTTGGGTTACAGCAGGAACATTCATCACCTTACTACCCCCAAGCCAATGGACAGGTGGAAGCTGTAAACAAAACTCTTAAGACTATTCTACAACGAACTATCAACTCAGTCAAGTCAAATTGGCATTTTATGTTATACTCGGCATTATGGGCTTACCGAACATCTGTTAAGACTGCAACCAGTTTCTCACCTTTCCAACTTGTTTACGGGTTGGAGGCAGTCTTGCCCATCGAATGTCAAATCCCATCTCTGAAATTGGCAGTACAGTTATTGCCAGATACTTCTCCACTTGAAGAACGGTTAGTACACCTTGAGCAGCTTGATGAGTAGCGTCGCGATGAGGCTCTGGCCAGCGAGGCTCATAAACATAAGGTCAAGTGTCAATATGATAGGTCCGTTCATCCTCGGATTTTTTCTGAAGGCGACCTTGTCCTGGTCTATGACCAAGACAAGGGCCCCTTGGGGGCAGGAAAGTTTAAACCCATGTGGTTCGGACCCTTCATTATAAAAAAGGTGTTAAAAAAGGGCGCTTATCATCTGGTTGATTTTGAAGGGAATGCTTTGGCGGAGCCTAGAAATGGGCTCTACCTCAAGAAGTATTACTCATAGACAGGTCACTGTGGGTAACTTTTTGTAACATATGTACAGTCTTTGTACTATTACTATTTTACGTTTCTTTTAAAAGTGTGATGGACATGTCATTGATGTTATCTTTCATCAATATGGCATATGTCAAGAGAGTCTGAGGTGTTCGTTGGGTATGCAGACGGTGCTAGTCGACACACGCGGAGGCTTGCCTCCGCAACTTGGGTAATTTTTACACCACAGGTTCGGTTGTTATCTTTTGGAGGTATATGCTTAGGTGACACCACAAATAATGTCGCCAAGTATAGTGCAGTTATTGAGTTTCTTCGTGACGCCTTGTCATTGGGTATCTCTCATCTCCGGGTCTATCTCGACGTTCAACTGGTTGTGTCGCAGCTAAACAAAATATACTGGGTTCATGATCCAACTTTACACCGACGATTCCTTAGGGTACGTCTCTTAGAACACAACTTTGATTATGTTACATATTTTCATGTTCCTAGGAGATTAAACCAAATTACAAATACTCTAGCTAATCAAATTTTAGATTGGCATCTTTCCCACATATAAAATAAAATGGACATAAACATGTAAATACATTTTTGCACACAGAATCCATAAGACACAAAAAAAATAAAAACTATATATAAACATCATAAAATAATCAGAGTACATAGATGGACGCAAGTGCCTCAAAGATGGGAATAGTAACAAGTCACCGGGCTTATGCCCTCAAAAAATATATACAAATAGGTGCTCGTGGCACATAAAGAGTCTAAATCTTTTCAGGGCCTATGGGCGTTGTTATAATCATCAACAACACAGGCTAAATGCCTAAACAATCGGACCCATGTCCAAGGTGCCCCCACAACATGAGGCTGCATGGATGGTGGCAGGTCCTCTATCTCTACCATCGGGACTGTGCGAGTGAGCGCAGTGAAGTTCCGCTCAACTCGTCTAAGGACCCTCTCAGCCTCTCCGACTGGAAGGTTCCCTGCTACTGCTGCTCCCCCAGCGATGGCAGCCGTGGCCTCTGTCTGTGGACGACGCCTGTTCCGTGCATAGTCAGCAGGTCGCACGGGTCCCACATCTACATACAACAAACATATCTGTCAAATACTCTGGCATACAAAAAAATGATATATATAGCAAAAAGACATAAAAATTACATATGCAAACAAAAAAACTACAAAGGTGGAGACTTACCCTTCTCCCCTCGCTCCTCACCAAGAGGCACGGGTATCTCTAGATCTCTAGAGAAGTCTATCCCCGCATATGGGTAGTCCTCGATAGTAGGGATCTATCATGACAGCCAAGAAAAGAAGTCATCATCGAAGGCCTCATCGGTCCTTCCACCACCCTGTCGTGACAGTAACACTGCCCATCTACACACTACAGGGAAAGAGGCCAGATGTCCTCGTACTACAACCCGAGGACTGAAACATGGAACTCATTCAAAAAAGAACGAACACAAGATAGTCCCGAACTCGAAGTTCCTCTGTGTCCGCTGTCAGAAATCTATCAATTGCCTCTTCATACACTCCAACAGTGTGGTACTCCAATAAAAAATTTGTGCATTCATGCACTGGATGGCACAGTTCATCTGTGCGCGCGAAGCCTGATGCACGACGGTTGAGCCAGTAATCCGCCCAATAAGTAACAAGATATTTTGTAGTGCTAAGTTGGTAATATTGCTAATGGGTACCTGGGAACCCGTACGTTCGGTCCCATCCTCACAGTACTCATCTATCAACTCCGAGATCTTGCTCGGCCCCGCAGGAAAAGTCTGAAAGTTGACTAGTTCCCCTCTCCTTGAGAGGCTAGTCAGAAAGTAAATGTCCTCGGTGGTGGGCACCAATGATTTCCCCTCTAGCATAAATGCCTCTACATCAAGATGCCAGTAATCAATCAAGGCATTCAGTAGCCTTGGTTGCGCACGCATAAATGGACATAGAAAAAATTTGAGTAGACCGCATTGCATTAACACGGCCACAACATTCGGATCTGCAACAACCAACTCACTGATTGCCTCATGCTCCATCTCCCTCCATTGGACATACATCCTGCCAACACAACAAGGTAAAGGAGGGTCAATACTTTTCTTTTCCATAAATAAGGGGGGTACACGCGGGTTGTATAGGTGATAGTCGCGTGTACACACGGGCAGGCTTTATTCTGCACGCATGTACCTAGGGCCGACCTTTTTAATGTCGACGCCCACCCAAAAAATAAATTAAATGCTTAAATTGAAGTATTGAATAGCTAGATAAGGGAGTTTGTACTTACTTGGTCCAAGCAGAAGTTCGTTTCGTCCACTGTAGCTCTCAGAATCACTATCTTTGGCAAAGGGGGTCTTTTGGCTCCAGAGTCAATTTCCAAATCAGCAATGGTGATAATGAGCTGCCAGCTTCTATTTATAGACTTTTTGGCCTCTTTTTGTCACTTTTTTGGCCCCCCTTATCAATTTCTTTATACCAAAAACCATTTAGAGTGATCTAGGAGTTATATGGGAGGGATTTGATCAGGTATTGGGACAACTTTTTTTTAGTTTCGAAAAAATATTGACGGTCCATAATTTTTTTTTTCTTTCAAAAAATCAACTTGAGCATATAGGTTAGGATACCACCCCAAATTTTGCATCTCATTGCCTTTTTCTTATGCTATAGGATCGATCCCATCCGGTTGTGACACGGAACCGTCATATCTACTCTAGAAGTGTCGCAACTTGGTGGTAGAGCTTACCAGAACATGGATGCCCTAGGTAGGTCCTGGTTTCATTATGGTGTCCATGTCGTTTCTAAAAACACTGTAGGCTCGGGAGTCCGTATAGTATTTCCTGAATATGAGTTTGAGCCTCATTTGCATGAGTCTTTTTCACTCTTTATTTTACCCTCAGGACTCCCAAAAAATAATGGGTCTCCTTTTAAGCCCTTTTCAGACCCTCTAAACATGAAAATATTGCCGAGTGATCTTGTGATATTTCACGCTTGTTAAACTGAAATTTGAAGCCACGTCTGTCTGACAGTAGTTTACCCCTTTTTCGGTTCGGACAGTCAACTGTACGAACAAAGGTATACTCTATTGAATTCCCATTCTTTAGAAGATTACTCTCAGGTATAATTTTATTCCTTTTTCGGGCCTGAGGGACTAAATTTACGAAAAAGAAACCCCCACGGAGTCCATAGTTAAGATCTTTTCAGACTCCCTAAAATTGAAAAGATCGCCGAGTGAGCTTATTCTTTCACACTCGTTAAATTGGTCCAGAAGAATATTCCTAATGGAGTCCATAGTTAAGCTTTTTTCAGACTCTTTAAAAGTGAAAAAATAGCCGAGTGATCTTGTCCTTGTCACACTCATTAAAATGGTTTTGAATTGACATCTAATTGGTGCTAGTTTATCCCTTTTTCGAACCAACTAGACTATTGTCGAAAAAGGTACCCCATTGGAGTTTCCTTTTATGTTTTTTCAGACTCTCTAAATATGAAAAATCACCGAGCTTACCTTCTCTAGGCTCGTTAAACTTACATTGAAGGACGTTACCATTGTGTGTTCTATCAACCGCATTTGCATACCTTATCCACCAGCCTTGTGACAGTTTACTTCTGTGTCTTAACACCTTTGGCTGCCGAAGGATTTTTCCCGAGTATCATTTTACCAGAACATCAGTCTTGTCCTTGTGCCTCGAGCTTGTATGTTTGTAGTACTTGTTCCTCCGTTGTAACGTAATATCCCTTTATTCTTTTTCAAAAATTACCAAAAAGAACAAAAAAATCAAATATACCCCAAAAAGAGGATGGGAAAAGTATTTTCTTTATTGGCAGCATAATGAGTCGCCCTTGGATAAAGCACATTTTTCCGTTTGATTGTCAGACTATGGGATGTAGTACGACCTTAGGAAGCTTTTCTCGCTATATAGAGTTGTGTCCTCCACCGTTTCGTTACTCTTCCAAACATACTGAGAGTTTGTGTTGACTCCTTCTTCGTAGACTTATGATTAACATATATGTTGCCCGAGTCTTGTCACTTGTCATGCTATTGTCCAAGGGAAGTTTTTCACTAAGCCTGAGTCGGCCCCTCTGCAATATGTCTCTTGTCCGCATACCCAGCCATCCTGAACGTTCAATCAAGTCTTTGTTCAAAATCACTGAAGCCTTCAGTCTAATCATCAAGATTATCAAGTCCATAACCGACGAGCCGTCGAAGACCTCGGGGTAGTGCAGTCGTACACTCATATTACACTCCTACCCGAGTTTTATAAGATTTTGAAGTTGTTGCTCAAGCTCTGAAGTACAACCATCAGGCCGAATCAGCTTCCGGAAGATGGGTACTCTATATGTATATCTTTCTGATTTCGAGATGTAGCTCTGCTGTGTATTATTCGAGGCTACTCTTTATAGTTATTTGACATGGATCTACAGTGTATTTGATTGGTAGCCATGGTTCTATTTTTTCCTGAGCATGGGTATGCCCGCCTCGGTGAGACATTTGTTATTTTTTAGACGGCACCTCCTGGTTCCTGATCCTTGGGCTTACTCATTCAACACATCAGTAAAGATTGATAAAAGATTGGTAATGTATTTCGTCCATCAGATGCTCTTCTGACCTCACACATTAGGGGGCATCTGTTATAACCCTAAATTGGACCACACATGCTTACTTGGCATCAGGCCAACTCATATCCCTTCATTGCCAAAACATCTGCTGAACAACTCTTTGGAAATCCTCTTGTGTCAAGGCCCACATGCCCTAACCCATTATTGCATGCGTGTGCACGTTGTCTGGCTCACTATAGCCTGTGTGTACCTAACAAAGCACGAAAAGAGGAAAGTTGCCAATGGAACAAAAAGCTATGGGTCAGTTAACTGAAACTCCCGGCCATGCATGGCCGAGGGTTCGTCCAAAACCCTAGCTCCTTCTAGCCTATAAAAGAAGGGGTAGGGGTACCATTTGGAAGAGGAAAAATATAGCGAAGAAACTCTGCCCATTTACGTAATCCATTGTCCCAACCCTTTAGTCTTTCCTCATGCCAAAGGAGATTTAATGCAAAGCAGTTGGAGGATAGAATAAGAGGAGCCCAGGATCAGGATCAAGGAGTGGTGGTCGGTCTCGACTTTGATTGTAATTTGATTCATTTTCATCAATAAAAAGAATACTTTTCCCATCCCAATGCATGAGTTGTCTATAACTTGATGAATTTATGCTTGATTTCTAACCCTTGAGTAGAGAAGTAGCATGCATGCATAGTTGTTATTTGTCTTGATTGCAGGTTATCTATGGAAGGAGCAGCGCAAGAAAGTGGTCAAAGTGCAACGGAGGATCTACATCGAACACTGGTGAAAAGGTTAGTGGTTCTCTTCATGCATTTACTGTGAAAGAGGGGTTTTTATCTTGGGTGGTAGGTTAAAAAGTAATTTATTTTCGGTCAAAATCTGCATGAAAGTCTGACCCTAGTTTGCTACTCCGTAGGGTATTTTTCCCAACAACACACGGGGCGGTCAAGACATGTCAGGAATCAAAGGCCATGGGAGTCAATCAATCATCGAGCTATAGGCTATGGAAAAAAAATCTAGTCATAAATTAGAACGCTAAGACAATCAATTTACTTACCCAATTAAACATGCAGATCCAAAGCATAAATCCTACTACAATCTACCATGCAAAAATAAAGAAAGCATACCATTTCCTAATCGCTCGCTTTAAGTTGATGTCTTGCGTGCTCTGTGCAACTCCCGCTTGTCGACCGATGAGACTTTACCGGTACCTCCCAGCCAATGCTATGGATACTCTTCTTCCCCCTTAGCCCCCCGAGCTGCAAAGGGGCCACGCACACTAACCAGAGAATCAACTAGCCCCCAACTCGCCTCGCAAGGCCGATCTACCACTCCTCACCGAGCTAGGTATCCCAACTCCCATAATCTAAGTCAGTCAAATATAGATTTCTGCAGCGTAACGCTACTCAAATCCGAAGAGATCCATCATCCTTCTCCTCCCTCCATTATATAGAGTTTCAAAGTCCCTTACCTTCCCAAAATCCCATTTTATTTAAAGTTTAATACATTAATTCATAAAAATCCTCCCCATACATGTGTCACCCATCCTCCTCATTCCTCCAAAAATTGATTTCTTTAATTAATTAATTGCCCTTATTTCCCTCACTCACCTAGAGTCACTCCTAGAATCGCTTCTAGGTGTCCCCAAATTCCCTTACAAGTTTTAATGACTTTTCCCATTACCAATTTACTAGTTGAGTTAATTTAGAAAGTTCTTAAATGCTAGATACCTTACTAAGTTTGACTTTATGCTTTCCCCCTTGTGTTTCCCTTTTCTTTTTATGTTTCCCTCTTTTCCTAGTTTCCTAATTATTTTAGATTTCTCTCTTTCCCCTTTTCATTTAGAACTCAATTTGGCAGGTGTAGAAATTAACTTTTTCCCTTTCCCTTTTTAATTAATAAATTTTAAATTATCATAATATAATAAAACAATTATTTCCCCTTTTTTTTTAATTTTTATCCCAACAGATTTTTATGAATCAATTAAATTGCTTACTCCCTTCTTGTTACAAGATTAATGAAGATTATCATCATTATATATATATATATAATAAAAGAATATAAAATTATGCCACCAGTATAATTTAGACCTAGACTTTAATTTTCGTGTTGGGCGACAATTTATTAGGGAAATTGTTTTAAAAATTTCTTATCACGTTATTCATCCTAAGGCCATCTAGGTTCATTCATTTATCATTAACAAGGCAACGTTCCCTTCAAGACGCACTAGGTTCTCTAAGGGTTCCACTCGCCTCATCTGTTTCCCTTGTGCGACGTTCCCTTCAGGACGCACTACGTGCTCCAAGGGTGCCACTCGCCTCTTTCCATTTTTCTTGTGCGACGTGCCCTTCAGGATGCACCACGTGATCCAAGAGTGCCACTTGCCTCTTGACTGACTTGGTAGACATAAAAAACCCCTGGAGTCAATACTCTGCCAAGTGAACTTGTGGGAGACTAAGGGCCTCTAAGGAATAAGGCCTCGGCCTTATTGTATGCCCCTTAGAATCATCGTGAGCGACTGTCGTAGTCTGCCCTCATGGCATCGTGGGTCCTCTCGAACTAGGTAAATGTTAACCTACAATTCAAGGCAGGGAGGGAGTGCTAGTAGGCTGTGGTAGGGCTTCTGTCCACACCTCTCCCTCAACATCTCTGGTAGTCGTGCGTGACCCCTCTACTCCACATGTGAGTTTGGTCGACAAGCTATCATTAGCCTGCATCATCATCGAATCATGTCAGTAATATATCCATAATAATATCATCTAATTAGATGCACTAATATCACATATAAAACAATCAAACCCCAATGGTTCACTCCTCGACTCGATCTGGAGTCCAAGGGGTTCTATCAATGTCTCTACATCCTCGAGGTCCAAAATCCTGCACACTCAGTAAAACTGAATCAATATCCCCTGTCTATGTCAATGCAGTAAAACAATATGTCATCAACCCATAATGCCTCATAATAAAAATCAATGTTTTAATAGCATAATAATCCGGATCACTTGCGAGAAAGTGTCCTCAAAGAATAAGTTTGCTCAGTGCGCAAGAGCGGGATGTTACACTTGAATCTTGCTTTATGCCATACAAGATATTCTTCAACATGCATACCAAATTATCCTTTCCTTTGACCGGATACCCTTGTGGCTACTGCATATAAATCTCTTCCTCCAAATCCCCATAGAGAAAAGTTATTTTTACATCTAATTGTTCAACATGCAAATATTCTACTACCACAAGACTTAAAATAGTCCTAATTGAAGTCATTTTAACAAGAAGATAAATTATTTCATCAAAATATATACCTTTCTTCTATGCAAACCCCTTTACAGCAAGTCTAGCCTTGTACCACTTTCTTCCTCCATATTCTTCCTTCAACCTATAAACCCATTTCTTTTGCAATGTTCTTTTTCCTGCAGACAATTGAACCAAGTCCTAAGTCTGGTTATTTACCAAGGAGTCTGTTTCCTCTTTCATGCATTTCTCCCACTTCTTTTTAGTGTCTACCTGCATTGCCTCTTCATAACTTTTTGGTTCACCAGAATTAGTCAAAAACAAATAATGCAATAAAGGAGAGCATCATTCAGGGGGTCTACTTAACTTGGTAAATATCCTAACAACATTTGCAGGAGTTTGAGGTATTTTTTTCTCCTGTTGTTGTACATTTTGATTTTTTGGTACTTTGGGAATTTCATTTTCTTTGATTTCATCAAGCACTATGTATTATGTGTTTTCCTTTTCTTGTTTATTTCCCTGCAATTGATATTTGTGCATGACATTTTCATCCAGGAGGATCTAGAAATTCTCAAAATTTGATTGTCTCAAATGCTCTAAAAAAGGACTTCAATGTGTAGAGCTCGGTGGTAATTTTCCAACAACGCAAAAATTGCATCAAACAGAGTTCGTATGCAAACGTTATGGCCAGTCACATTTTTGGTCAAACCGGGTAAAAAGGTAAAAAATGGGGTGACATGTGGAACCACTGGAAGGGTGACACATGGCACGACCATACACATTCATACAACTGAGTTGGAAAGGTGACAGTAAAACCATACAAGTACAGGTGGACCAATCAGATCTCGACAGGTGGAAATAATAGATTATTTATATCGAAGAATTCACAAGACTGGTGATAGAGAATCTTTGGTAAAAATATGAAGGTGGTGGCCCTATAGAACCCTTGTCACCATCATCCTCATCATAATCTACCAATGGAGCAAGTGAACATTCTTCTCATAAGACGAATCCCTCTAATAAGTCTTATTTCTATCATACTCATAATTTTCCTTTATTGAAATTAGATGTAAAGTTTGAATTGTCAATTTATGATGGAGAATTGAATGCAAAGAAGTTGGAAAATTGGATTATCTTGGTGCAAAGTTGTGAGACCAGGTTCACCTTGAGGTTACCAACAAAATGGTATCAATGAAGTCTAGTGCATTGAAATTTTCATCTTTTTGAAAGGAAAGAAGTCTCACCCAAAGTGCAACCGAGACAAAAGAACTTAGGGAAGGGTAAGAAGAATGCTATACAGATCTATAACACATATAGATTGTTACCATTCTTAAGAAATATAGATTATTATGTTCAGATCCTTTAACACATCATACACCAATACGAGAGAACAGAGTTGTATAGAACATCAATAAAGGATAAAGAAGTGTAATGCAGATTAGACAACAACATACTAACATTCCAGAGATACATGAAGTAATATAAACCAGGAAATTTTAAAATTTGATCTCAATTATCTTTCTATTATATTAGAAGTCTTGATCAACATGAATTCACAAATTTACATTAATCATCTACCATACTCATCGTAGAAGTTATCGATAGGCACATCTCAACACAATACTAGAGCTGATCGTAATCAATCTAGTCCCTTTCCCTTACTAATTACATTCCAGCTATGGAGTACAAATCCAATTCTTTCCTCTCATTCCTCTATCCTATTTCCTTCACACACCCACCCATATTACAATACAATCATTTCCTTTTCTTCCTTGAGAACCTATAGGCCCTCTTCTCTTCATGATTCTATTCCCACTGTATTGTCACAAAATTGATTCTACACTGGCCTCGGATTCCAACGTCTTTCTGTTGCATGTTTCCTTTCTCAACCCTCTTTTCCTTCACTTTATTGGTTTTCCAACTCCTTGATAACTTTTGCAACTTCTCTTATAAAAATGAAGGGCCCAACAGGCCCTGACCACAATCCTTGAATCACTCTGAGTCAATTATTTGGTTCTTTCTTGTTCTCTGATTTGGCCTGTTGTCCTTATAGGGTTTTTCTTTCTTCCTCCTTGGCCCAACTATGGCACTATCTCAAGAGATTTCTCTCTAGTCTTTTGAAACTATTCAAATTTGTCTTACCACTTTTTGGAAAGAAATGAGGCTTCTGCAACTAATTGTTGTGTTGCATTGAATTTGAACTCCTTCGGCTTGGATGCAATGAGGGAATTCGATTCCGCATCTTCTAATGTCTCAACCTAGTGCATATGGAGGTTTTCAGTTTGAACGATGGGTTGGAAGGCTCTTAGTTCCTTCTTTGATACTGTTTGAGCTTCAAATAGATAATTTAGAGAGTTGTCGGCTTGTTTCATTTCCTCAAATTTTTCTTGCTTCTTTAGAGGATCATGTTTTTTGGATGCTTCTTAGTTGAGGGTCTAGATTTTGCTACGCAATTCTTCCAGTTCTTGGTTGCAGCGAGTTATAACACCCATCCAATCATCAAATTCTTTGAATATGGTAGTACATTCATTAGCATTTTTATGCGTTAATTCTCTGGCATCGTTTCCTTCCAATACAACTCTTCGTGCTTGTTTTTGGAGTTCCCTGGGTTGTGCCTCGACCTTAAACTTCATCCCCTCCAAATGAATTTGAAAGTCCTCTGCTCGATCTATTATTACCTCCCATGCTTTTTGAACCAATTAGAGTTTTTCCTCAAGTTCTGTAGTTGCATTACTCTAGCATATGAGGTGCTACTTTTCTTAAGGTCATCCAAATCTCTGTTAACTTTCCCTTCATTCTCTCCATTTTCTCTTCTTCCTAGATTTTCAAATATTCTTCGTGCATCCTTTTGGTATGTTCCAGTATTCCTTCCTTTCACCAATATTCATCTTGCATTTCGGCTTGTTGAATCTATTGTTTGAAGTGATCAGTTGAGGCTTTGATCAAGCCTACTAGTTGTGGTGTCGAAAGCTGAGCGAGCTCCCTGGATGTGATTGTGCCTCCAGCAGGAGTCTGATTTGAAGTGGAATCTCATTGGCCATGAATTTCTCTGATGGTGTCTCAAATTCTTCTTCTCCCAGGAGTGATACTCGTAACTACTGGGCTAGTTTATTATTTAGATCTAATTGAAGCAAAGGGATATCTTCTTCCTGCACTAGGAAAATCTGTAGAAGCTCTGAGAATTTTTTTGGATATTGGAGTATGGTTTCCATCTATTATTTCAATGAGGATGTGATTTGTCCTAACTGAGTCTCCTATGATTCTTGAGACTCTACCTCCTTTTTCATTGTTTCCTTTATTGTGGGTGGAACTTCAGGGGTTTTTATCTGATCCTTCTGGACTTCTGTGAGGATCTTTGTTCTTGGAGACTCTGTATCCGAGAGGGGGACATGTGGGAGTTGGGTGAGTACTATAACTATGTATGTTTGGCTCTCCTGAGAGGTAAATTGTTCTGTAATATCGAGTTGCATGGGTTCTGGTGAATTGGGTGGTAGTGGGATTGTTGTATATGTAGTTGGTGGAGATGATTATTTCTCAATGATTGCGGTGGAAGGTATAATGGGGTGATATTCAGGGTCATCAATAACGTGGATAAAATTCTAGCCTACCCGATTGGTTGCTCGGGTGTGAGGTAGTGCAGTCAATATAGGCTGAGGGTTGACGAGTTTAGTTGGGATGACTAATGGGGACACATTGGTTCTGGGATTCTTGGCCGGAACCTCATGTATAAAGGTGAAAAATGAAATGTTGTTAATAGTCTTACTTGAAAATATGGCATCATCCAGAATCTTGAGACATCTTGGAAAAGGCCTCTTTGTCCTCTGCAGCTGGTGTTATTCCTCTTCCTCTGAGTCTGAGGTCGTTGGTGACTTTGGTGGTCATTATACCTTGTCAGATCTTGATCCTTCTTCTTCCACTGGACTCTTCTTCTTAAAAAATTACGGTGGCAATAAGTAATGCATTCCCGACTTGCACAGGCTGAGTTGAACTCCTATCAAAGACAAGATCTCCTTGTCTAATATTTCCTCATCCAAATAGAATGGTAGGGGCCTTGTGTGAAAGTATGAAGGCTTTGCATGCCTTGGCTAGACGAATGTGCGATGTCATTTTAAAGGAAATGATATGTTCCTTGTATGCAGGTTCAATAGTTCCTGTGGTATATGAATCCTTTGGGTGGCATCAATCAATTGATTTTACCACTTTAGGAACGCAACATTGTTGAACTCCATATTTTATGAGTCTAACCTTGCATGTCAATGTTCAAACATCTTTGAGAGGTTCCCTTTGTCTGCAGGTGCTAAGTGTATACCTGTGGGTAGCCTCCACTTCATCATTACGAAGGCCAAAACCAGATATCCGTACATGAAGGTGCCTCCCTTCTCCTAAACTTCCTCACAAGCGATAAGGAGTTCCTCCAACAGGTAACTGGACCAATTGAAAACTGCATTATTTATGCATAAGTCGACCACTGACATGGCATCAAGTGTGAATTCACCCTTATAGTAGGAGTGCATGACCTTTCTAGCAATCACGTAGGAGGTTGTTCTCACCGTTTCAGGGAGGATTGGTTCAACATTTTTTGTGCGACCCCCCCTCTATGTATGGAAATGATCATATAGGCTAATTTCTCCCTTTCGTTTTCCATGTTTGCTCGGTCCTTGAAATCCTTTGGAGATGTCCTCTCCCTCCAAAGATAATCATGTAAGTTGATGGATATCCTCGGCGTGAATGGGATATCTCATGTCAAACCATAAAATCTTATCATGCACCCTTCTAATCAGGAACTTGGTGCATCGTGCAACTTCACTAGTGGTTCCGAACACTGGGAGGTCCCGGAGGTTCATGATATTCGAGTGGAACAGATTCAAAAATTCAACCTTCAAAATGAAATGCACCTCCCCTGTCGACCCATAGTCCATATCGCAAAACATGTTGATGTTCATTTGTGGGAACAATGTTGTGTCTGTGAGATACAGGTCAAGGAGTTTTGTCTGCTTGTATTTTCATTTGACATCGTCCGGTACCTCAATATTTGGATCATAGGGCTCATCTGGGACTGCTTCTTTTGATATCAAGCCTCATCCTCCTGATATTCTTTTCATTTTCACACTATATTTCTAGTAGTGACATTGGGTCGGGGATTGGGTAGCGACCAAATTCTCAAAATGCACCAGGATGCAGAGACTCAAAAAGAGAATGAAAGTAGGTGAATAGACTGTCGTTTTCAACAAGCTTGTGGAGAATTATAGCTAAGGTAACATGATAGATCATTAATGAATCATAAATGAGTGAGTAATTAGGTGAGCAATGCGATCTATGGAGTGGACGTGTGACGAGACTGGTAACGAGATGAAATCTTCTGGACGGATTCTGATTTTAATGGGTATCTCACTCAACACATGGTCAACATGAGGGTCTTACCGTTTTAATGGTTGAGAATGGTGGTAATATTATTGATGGGATCTATGGGGACAAGAAATTTTAAGACTTGACAGGACATGCTGACAGTTTTCAACAGCTACCCTAAAAGCTACAATTGAAAGTGACGTAATTATGACTTAGCCATTAATAAAGTTTGGAATCGATCCTCCCCCAACCACAAGGATTTTCAGACGGTTGTGCGTGTATAGCTTAGTGGATTGGAGATGCATCAGCTAACGCATTTTTGTGTGGGCATGTTGCAAAAGACCTAACAACGAAAATGATAAGGATGTGTCATGGTTCTCCTAAGCATGCTCCGACATTATTACATAAAACAAAATTCAACATTGCTACAAAATTCAACAAAAAATCAACATAAAATCAAAGTCTACCTAATGCACATGCTCCCTTGGATTGAAGCAATTGTATCTCTTGTTACATGTGGGTAATATAGGGTTTTCGGTGTGTGTCATTCACCCACCCTAGTCAAAGGAAACCATCCAGTTGTGATAGCTTGACCACACTAGAATTTTAGATCTCAACCACTAGGAATGGTCCTAACCAATTCATACACAACTTGCCTAGATGTTTCTGATAACGGTTGTCCTAGAGGAGAACCTTATCTCCTTGAGCGAACCTCTTAGTATTAATGTGTCAATTGTGCCAAGATGTTTGCCTAGATTTTTCCACTAACTGATGAAAATCATCTAGGAACCTTACTTCTTCAAGTTCCTATAGGTTTGCAATCCTTTACGCAATTGATGCATCAAACGTCATGTGTGTAGCCTGAGATATATAGAGGCTAGGGGTAATAAAATATATATAGGTACCATAGCTTCCTTCCCGTAGAACAACTGAAACATGGTGTACTTGTGCATCTTCTCTATGGTAGTCCTATAAGCCCACATGATTGTTGGAACTCTATCATTACAATCTTCCTTGTTTGCACAACATACCTTTGTAAGTCCTCTTTCCAACATCATGTTGAATGCCTCCACTGTGCCATTAGCTTGTGGATGATAAGGACTAATCTTATGGTGTTGGATAATAAATTGTGTCGTCAATGTTGCAATTGTGTTGCTAATGAAGTGGCTCCCTTGATCACTAGTTAGGCTCCTAGGACATCCAAACTAGGAAATAATGTTCTCAAATATAAATCTAGCAGTTGTATATGTTGAACAATCCTGGAATGCTTCTGCTTCAACCCACTGTGTAATATAGTATGTTGTGGTAATGATATATCTATCCTTTGAATGCCTTTCGGGTGGGTTAATAGGTTTAATAAAGTAAACATCCCTCTTCTCAAATGCTTTCAGTTATCTAACCGGATGAAGAGGTAATTCATCTCTGTGTGATGGTTTCCCTACTCATTGAAAAACGTCGAAAGACCTAGCATAAACCTTAGCATCTTTGAATAACATTGGCCAGCATAATTCATCTTGGAGAACCTTTTGTGATGTAGCTTTCCCTCCAACGTTCCCTCCCACAACTCCATTGTGGAATTCCCATAGGATATCTTTCCTTTCATGGTTTAGGACACACCTTATGAGGATGTTATCAAGTCCCATATTATAGATTTGGCCTACAATCAATTGGTAATCTATTATGAAAACCACCAAGTGCCTCTTATGGGTTGTGGAATAATTATCTGGGAAGGTCCCCATATTGAGGAAAGCAACAATCTCTTTGAGATATTCCAAGATGGACCAATCTGGAACAGGACTACATCAGGAAGTTGGTCATCCATTGGTCTTCCACTTTCCCTTGATTCCAGTCTTGATAGGTGATCCGGTCATACATTACATCTTCCAGGTTTGGTAATTACCTCGAAGGAAAACTCCTGAAAGAGTAAGAGCCATTTGCAAATCCTTCCTTCAAGGACAAGCTTATTTACAATGTATTTCAACATAGAATGGTGATTGAAAAACTTAAAATGAGAACCTAGTAAGTAGTGTCGAAATTTTTGCAATCCATAAATAAGGGCCAAACCTTCCCTTTCGGTTGTTTTGTAGTTTTGTTCATCTTGAGACTGTTTTCTGCTGGAAAAGTATATAGGGTGGTCCATATTCCCTTCCCCTAGTTGCACTAAGATAAGTCCTAACGCAATACCCAATGTGTCCATGTGTACATGGAATTCAATTTCTCAGTTAGGGTATATAAGAATTGGTGCAGTACTGAGTTTTTCCTTGAGTATATCAAACTCCTTGTCACACTCAGTCGTCCACCGAAATGCTTCAGACTTCTTCAGTAATTTATCCAATGGTGTTGTGATATTGGTGTATCTTCTTATGAACCTCCAATATTATCCTCTGTGTCCAAGTGTTGAGTGCAACTTTTTATCACTCGTGGGTAGAGGCATGTTCAGGATAACTGCAACTTTATCTGGGTCCACCAAGACTCCTTCCTGGCAAACAATGTGGACTAGCAGGTTGTCGTGTGGTATGCAAAAAATACACTTCCTTAGGTTCAAAGATATCTATAACTCATGAAATATATCAAACATCATCTGCAGTATCCCTATGTGCTCCTTCAACAAATTGTATACAGTCCATTCATCCATGTAGACTTCTAGGAACTTATGTATGAAGTCACGAAATGTTGAAATATCAATCTTGGAGAAGACCACAGGGGAATTCTTTAGGAAAAAGGACATCACATTGTATGTGAATGACCCCCACTCAATTATAAAAGTGGTCTTCTTATTTTCATCCTATGAAATTCTAACCTGATGATACCCCAAGAATCCATCTGTAAACGAATATGCTTCTTTCCCCGCAACCTGATCTAACACCTCATATTTGAAGGGTGTCAGAAATGGATCATGTACACATGCAATATTCATACTCCTATAGTAAAAATAGACTCGAATATCCTCGGTAGCCATTTTTCTTTGTATTACTATGGGACTAACTCATTCATCTTCTTTGATCGGAAAGATTAGGCCTGCTACAAGCATTTTGTCTATTTCTCTTTTGACCTTTTCTTTTACCATGGGATTGAGACGATTTGGTATGTTCTTCATGGGTTTCGAGTTAGTTTTTATCTTGATCTTCATCTCCCCCATGGTTCCTTTTATGCCTTTCAATTCTGAGAAGGTTTTTGGGAACAAGTCCTCGTATTGCTGCAATAGACTTTGTATTTCATTCATGGCTTGCTCATTCTAGTAATCCCCTATAGAAGCTATCTTAGGATGCTCTTTGCTCCCTATATTTACTTTCAGCAACTTCAGAGGATGAGTATAGGTTCTATTGATATGATTGGGTGTAGTATCCTGGATTTAACTCATGCTTACAATTTCTTTGATATTGAGGTTTCTAAGTTCTTCTACTTCGTTGGATTCTTCCGAGCCTTTATCAATTTTGCAACAAGCTAATGGTATTTCGACAGTTTTGTGGTATCGATTGGATTGAAGAAAATGGGCATGATCAGAACATACTATTGGTTTTGATCTGGACTTACAAAAATTAGTAAATAGTATCTCTTGAATTCTTTGAAGGACTAAGTGAAGCTTAGGAGACTTACCAGTGAAGGAGAAATCCCTGCAAAATTTGTCTTTTAAGGTTTGCCAACAACTTGTTTATATTTTAATATCTTCATGAATGTACTAGGTTTGTGGAATCTCACATAATGAGTGGAAAAATAAGTGAACCCATAGCTGAGAGGGTACTTGCGCAACTTTCCATTGCTTGATGCAATTCTCAACATGCATTCTAGGGTCAGACTACCCATCGAACAGTCGCGCACCATGAAAATCCGTGTTTGTCTCTACCATCACCTAATTTCTTCTGAGAAATATGTATCGAATATTTCTCTTTGCTTCCCCCCAATCCAGAAGGGAAGATCTATGAGTGGCCCACCACCTGGCTAGGGTATCCTTCAAAGCTATATCCAGAACCAAGATCCTTTTTTCTAGCGCAACTTTTCTATCCATATCAGTGAGAAATTTATTCAAATCTAAAGTACCATCGTATGTTGGTTGATTCCTCATATTGGTTCCAATCCATCTCATTTCCTTGATAGTTTCTCAATGTCTTGAAAATATTTCGTATGAACCCTGCTACCAACTATCAAAATCTAGTTATGAGTCCTCCTCAACTAACTGTATATTCCTCCAACTTATAGATCCATCTACAATGGGGTTGATGTAATATGGCCTCATCCCTATTTTTATGGTGTATAACTGGTTGAGAAATTCTGATTCCATGTTATTATCCACTGGCTCAAAATATGTAGGTCCAATGTATGGGTCTAAGGGATAGACTAATTTTACTCCATCTTCTTCAAACATCATAGTGTCCCTCTTTAATTCAATTACAACATAGTTGTCGTAGGCCTGGTCGATCCCTAACAAGGCAGGGTAGGGGTCTTTGTCTCCCATGATTTCAATCACTTCAAAATAGAAGGTTGTTTTAACTCCTACAACATATAGTTCTACATCTTCCAGCCTTCCCACTGGAAAAATGCAGTATTGATTTTCCATTCTCATTTGGATGGGGGAATAGACTAACTGAGGTTTCCCTAGAGCCTCCTAGGTATTTTTGGGTAAGATATTGACATCTGATCCTAAATCTAGTGATCAAAATCTGGACCAGGGGGAAAAATTTTGCTCAAATTTCAAAGTTCTTGGAATGCGATGAAAACAGTTCCATTGTGTCCGTCTCATCCTCCTGATTCCAGTGGTATATTTACTTTCTCAAACAGAGTCCGTATGGAGAAGATATCGCGATCTGTCCACCAAGCCAAACAGGGAAATTTTTTAGATGTTGACTGTACCTGTCCGTACAGTCCGTACAGGACACGTGTCATTTTCGTACAGGACACGTGGCAGGTTCGTATAGGACACGTGGCGACTTCAGGGAGTGACACGTGGCATGTTGTTTTGGACTTTTTGGCGCACAGTTGGGCCAATCTGAAGGTGACACGTGTCACCACTGGATGGGTGACACATGGCATGGGTGACGTCATCGACTGACATGGCAGGCTGACGCAGCAGGTGACTAGGCAGTACGGTGATGACATGGTAGGTGATGTGGCATGCGTTTATTGGCTGACAGTTCGACGAATGATGATGCGACACGTGTCCGTTTTTCAGCAAATGGTATGAGGACACGTGGCCCAATTGGTGGGCACCACATGTCACTCGGTTATTGGTTGGTTTGTTTGGTTATATAAAACTTGTGGTGGAGTCCGCGGGGTTCGACCCTCGGACCTCCACAACGCCCAACGCCTTCACAAATCTCCGCTAGCCAACATACCGCCTATTGTTTCTTGTAATGGATATGGGCAACATTACATTTGAATTTGAATTGTTTTGTAAATGGTGGGGGGTCGGGCCGGGGCTTAGCCCCGACCCCCGGTTCTATTATGCATTGATATGACCATACACCGGTGTTTGCGCGTGGGTTTTTAATTCGTGGTTCCATTACACATATGACCATGTCGTATGGTATTAAACCATATGTTATTTGCGCGCGGTTTATTTATTATATGCCACGGTTATGTTTAATATGGTGCACGGGTATATATATGTGTTATGGCGTGTTTTAGTTCAACGGTTATGTAACCAATAACTCCCGCCAAGTGTCATTCCATCATTTGATATGGAATGGAGCCCATTTTTAAAAGCGCGTGGTCCTATGGGCTCATATGCCCCACGGCTTGACGGTTGGGGGTTATTAGTTCCGTTAACCGTCCTATAGTTTGGACCATTTTTTGGAACCGTTTGGTGCTAGGTTTTAATGCGCGTTTTGGAGAGTGTTCTTGGTTCATGCACATAGAGGTGCGTTTTGTAGAGCCAGTTCTAGCAAAGTGGAAGGAGAAAAATGGAGGAGGCCTAACTTCTTCATCGTTTGGCTGATTGAGGTGTCGTAAAAGCCTAGCTAGGGGTTTTTGGATGTGCTGGATCCATTGGTGTTGTTTTCAAGGCCATTTGAAGACTTCTTCTGCAAGTTTTTCACCATTGAAGTTTCAGCAAGCTCTAGGGAGCTTGAAGCCCTCGTTGATGGAGGACATGGTTTGGTGAGCCTATGTTTGTTTTCTGTGATTGAATAATCATTTTTGGCTAATTGATATGCTCTGAACACATTGGGATGGGTTTCAGAGGCCGTTGAGGACTTTTACAGGTGTTGTTTCCAAAGAGAAGCTCAGGGAAGCTTATGGCCACATGTAGAAGAGGTCATGACCGGATGAGCCATGATCCGTTTTCAGAGTTCTATTAGTCATTTTTGGGGTTTTTATGTGTTCTGATCTCAATGGTACAGTTTGTTTTTCCATTGGAGTTGAACAGAAGCTTGTAAAAGAAATTTTTACTAATTAATCCCAGAGAGCCAAGTCCATTATGGAGGCTTAAGGAGATGTAGCCCTAAGGGGGGTGAACTCCTTTATCATGTTGTGATTGTTCTGAGTTTGATGGTTTGTTTGCTGCAAGTTGTGTTGATGTGTATTTATTGCAAGTACATATATAACCATTTAAAAGAACATTTTTCTCACACATAAACATTTACAAGAAGATACATGAACTTAACACATAAGTTTTATCTTGCATATTTTTAACACATGAAGCAAGGTCCTGTAAAGTTTATTTTAATGAAGTAGGGGTGCTTGCATAGCATAGCAAGTCAGCCTTCTATTTTCAGATCAGGTGGTATCAGAGCACAAGTTTGTTTTGCTCATGTGTTTGCCTTTGATAGCTTGAGATTTAGCTGTTGGATTTTGTGCAAAGTTTCGGTGTTGAAGTTTGATATCTTGCACGGATGGCAGAAGCTTCAAGTATTGATAGTTATCATACATTTCCATTTTCTAAAGAAGAAATTATACTCATGAGAGATTTGATGAAAGAGATGTATGATAAGAACATTTCCCTTGAAGAACAGTTGATGGTCATGAAGTAGGAGGAAGACCAGCTTTTGCAAAGGTTGCATGAGATGGAGATTCAACTCCATGAGGCAAAAGAAACCCTTACCAAGTACATGCATGAACATAAGGTATGCAGTGTTAGTTTATCTTCTAATTCCTCTAAAGATGAATGTTTTGGTGTTTTTGAAAAGCACACAAGAGGAATAGGGTCCAAGTTGTTATTTAAAATGGGCTATGAAGGTAAAGGTTTGGGCAAACATGCACACGACATTGTTGAGCCTATTGTTGTTGAAGAAAGACCTAGGTATTGTGGTCTTGGATATGAAAGAAGAGATGGAGCAAATTCCAAAGTCGAGGAGACAAGGGGAAAAGTTCCAAGCACAAACTTTGTTTCAAGTTCACCTCCTCAGGAAGGCTTTAAAGGTGAAAGTTCGGGAACTTTTGTTGAAAGTTCGATCCCTTCAACATGCAAGGCTTGTATTCAAGATGAATGCGAATGTGTGAAACGAAAGAGTTGTGATAGTGATGAGGACAAGAACACTGTTGATGGTCTTCAAAGGAGAGCTTGTAACTCTTCAAATTCACCTCCTCACAGAGGCGATAAAGGTGAATGTTCAAGGTATAATTCTGCTTATCATTCAGTTGCATTTGATTATGTTAAGCATGATAAATTTGGAAGAAAGAATCCTTGTACATATTGTGGTTTGTATAACCATCATGTTTCAAAGTGTTGGAAAAGATTAACCGCTTTCAGGAAACTTTCTAAGCAAAGACAGTGTGAAAGGAGGATGCAAAAGATTTGCACTCATTGTCAGAAGCGGGGTCATCTCATTGACCAATGTTGGACGTTGCATCCAACTACTCATGCACAACACAGGAAGAAGTTGGATAAGGAGATTGACAAGAATGGAAGAGGAGATTCCATCATCGATGTGAGTTCAGATGATTCACAAGAGGACGATGTCCAGCAGAAAAAATCACCATTGAGTTGGCTTGGTAAGAAATGGTTGGATTTCTTGAGCAAGTAAGGCTTGCGTTTTTCTGTTGTAAACGCACTTTTCAGTGTTATGTGTGCATTTATGGGAAGCATGATAAGTTGCAGCCATTTATATTTTTTGTATTCAACTCTTAAGTACCCATATGTTTTGGGGTTGTACTCATGTTTTGTACTGGAAGGAGAGTTGAAGAGTCCTATACATGCATTTTTTTTTATGTATGTGTAAGCAGTGAACCTAGTGATGGTTCATCATGAGTGATTCATGATTGTTGCATGATTATGTATCATGTTTGTCGACTTGTCAGTTTGGGAAGATTGAAATGAGTCTCGACTAGTGTTGATGATTTTCTGACAACTATGTTATGTCGATCGTGTTGTTCGACTTGTGTTTAGTCGATGGTGTTTATTGACTTGAAAGTTGATTTTGAAAACACCATGTACTTTGATAAAGTACGAGATGCGATAGTTTGTTTGAAGGACAAAATATTTTGTTGGCATCATTTTCAATCTTGTATGATTTGTTTTCAAGATTGATGGTTTTCTTGGCTTGTGACAAGATGTCGCAGGAAGTTTTTGCAGCCATTGGAGAGCTGATTTTTGTTGACGCCAAAGAGTTCGAAAGAGGGACTTGATTCTCAGTGGGAAGGTTGGCAGTCTTCCAAGCACAGAGAGAGAAGTGGGTCAATAGCAGCCAAAGAGCAGTGGTTGAAGAACATAACTACTTGCAGTGCATGACATGTCAGAGTATTCAGGTGATTGTCAAAAAGATTTTGATATAACTTGAAAGCAGATAGATGATCCTAAGCTTTTGTGGGTCCAAAAGCCTTTCAGTGGGAAGGTGTGATCAAAATCTGGACCAGGGGGCAAAATTTTGCTCAAATTTCAAAGTGCTCGAAATGCGATGAAAATAGTGCCATTGCGTCCATCTCGTCTTCTTGATTCCCGCGGTATATTTACTTTATCAAACAGAGTCTGTATGGAGAAGATATCACGATCTGTCCGCCAAGCCAAACAGGGAAAATTTTTAGATGCTGACTGTACCTGTCCATACAGTCCATACAGGACACGTGGCAGATCCGTACAGGACACATGGTGGCTTTAGGGAGTGACACGTGGCATGCAGTTTTGGACTTTTTGGCACACAATTGGGCCAATCTGAAGGTGACACGTGTCACCACTGGATGGGTGACACGTGGCACGGGTGACGTCATCGACTGACGTGGCAGGCTGACACAGTAGGTGACTGGGCAGTACGACGATGATGTGGTAGGTGATGTGGCATGCATTTATTGGCTGACAGTTCGACGAATGATGATGCAACACGTGTCCATTTTTTAGCAAATGGTATGAGGACACGTGGCCCAATCGGTGGGCGCCACGTGTCACTCGGTTATTGCTTGGTTTGTTTGGTTATATAAAACTTGTGGTGGAGTCCGTGGGGTTCGACCCCTGGACCTCCACAACGCCCAACGCCTTCACAAATCTCCACTAGCCAACATACCGCCTATTGTTTCTTGTAATGGATATGGGCAACATTACATTTGAATTTGAATTGTTTTGTAAATGGTGGGGGGTCGGGCTGGGGCTTAGCCCCGACCCCCGGTTCTATTATGCATTGATATGACCATACACCGGTGTTTACGCATGGGTTTTTAATTCGTGGTTCCATTACACATATGACCATGTCATATGGTATTAAACCATATGTTATTTGCGCGCGGTTTATTTATTATATGCCACAGTTATGTTTAATATGGCGCGCGGGTATATATATGTGTTATGGCGTGTTTTAGTTCAACGGTTATGTAACCAATAACTCCCGCCAAGTGTCATTCCATCATTTGATATGGAATGGAGCCCATTTTTAAAAGCGTGTGGTCCTATGGGCTCATATGCCCCATGGATTTACGGTTGGGGGTTATTAGTTCCGTTAACCGTCCTACAGTTTGGACCATTTTTCGAAACTGTTCGGTGCCAGGTTTTAACGCACGTTTTGGAGCGTGTTCTTGGTTCATGCACACAGAGGTGCGTTTTGTAGAGCCAGTTCCAGCAAAGTGGAAGGAGAAAAATGGAGGAGGCCTAACTTCTTCATCGTTTGGCCGATTAAGGTGCCATAAAAGCCCAGCTAGGGGTTTTTGGACGTGCTAGATCCATTGGTGCTATTTTCAAGGCCATTTGAAGACTTCTTCTGCAAGTTTTTCACCATTTATGTTTCAGCAAGCTCCAGGGAGCTTGAAGCCCTTGTTGATGGAGGACATGGTTTGGTGAGCCTATGTTTGTTTTCTGTGATTGAATAATCATTTTTGGCTAATTCATATGCTCTGAACACATTGGGACAGGTTTCAGATGCTGTTGAGGACTTTTACAGGTGTTTTTTCCAAAGAGAAGCTCAGGGAAGCTTATGGCCACATGTAGAAGAGGTCATGACCGGATGAGCCATGATCCGTTTTCAGAGTTCTATTAGTCATTTTTGGGGTTTTTATGTGTTCTGATCTCAATGGTACAGTTTGTTTTTCCATTGGAGTTGAGCAAAAACTTGTAAAAGAACTTTTGACTAATTAATCCCAGAGAGCCAAGTCCATTATGGAGGCTCAAGGAGATGTAGCCCGAAGGGGGGTGAACTCCTTTATCATGCTGCGATTGTTTTGAGTTTGATGGTTTGTTTGCTGCAAGTTGTGTTGCTGTGTATTTATTACAAGTACATATATAACCATTTAAAAGAACATTTTGCTCACACATAAACATTTACAAGAAGATACATGAACTTAACACATAAGTTTTATCTTGCATATTTTTAACACATGAAGTAAGGTCATGTAAAGTTTATTTTAATGAAGTAGGGGTGCTTGCATAGCATAACAAGTCAGCCTTCTATTTTCAGATCATCTAGCATGACATATTTAATTTTGAAGTCACCTAACTAGGATTCCAATATAAATTATTTCCTCGTTCGCACCTTCCTTATTTGTATCCTCTTGGTATTCTTCTCGGGAAGGTTGGTGGTTACAATGGTTTTTGGGGTTCCCTCAACCCCCAAGATTAGGTAAAAGGTATTATGCAACTTCTTAGAGATTTTTTCATCTCCTATGATCTCAGAGAATAATTGAAACCTAATTATATCTTGAGATTGCTCACAGGGTCTTCTCGAGTTTACAAGATTTTTGGGTGCGGGAGGTGAGGCAAGAGATTGAGCGGTCTTGGGTTGAAGGGTGAATTTAGGAGGGTTTTCCCTTATTTATGGAGCATATTCACCTCTAAATATTTCTACTACATATTTGAAAAATATTTTTTGTTTCAAAGGATCATACCTGTCATCCTTGGGGCTTCTTTCTGAATCTTGGCCTAATTGTCTGCATTTGCCTCAGGTTTTTCTCCTCCGTGAGTGATGATGTAAAATTTGGGTATCCTCCCTTCGACTTGTCTCTTGGGATCTGAGCCTAAGAAGTTAGTTAATTTTTGTCGATATCGGTCCCGACTTTGTGATTAGATTTGGGCACTCTTCAGTTGTGTGGGCATTAGTTCTGAAGTGTGAACACCATGATCATCTTGGATGAGGACAATATTTGTCCATATGTCCTTGTTCATAAAAATTGTAACATCGACATGGTCCTCTTCCTCTGGTCCTCCCTCCTATAAATCCACCTGCATCGCCACTTCTATGGCCTCTTCCTGACCCTTGGGGTGTTTCATTTATCCTGAATACAGTATGGTCCAGTCTGTTGACAAATTCATCTAGTGCCCAAAATTGGTTTGTAGCATGCATCGTGGACCCACAAAACTCACAATGTATTGTATTGGGCACAGGTCAGTACTTATGTAGGATGGGGTAGTGTCTTGGTGCATTCCCCTAAGTCCGACATATTTCACAATATTCGGCTATCTAAGTGGGTTGGGCACTTGGGAAATCATATTATTGAGTTGGTGCATGAAATGGTGGATTTGTCAATACTTGCACAAATCCTCTCATTGGTCCTGTATGTGGGTGGCCCATTCCTCTTACCCATGGACACTTATTTATCAGATTCCCCTTTGTGTAGCATCTTGTACACCAAACTTTAGGTCACGCTAGCCTGAGTAGAGTTAATTCCTGGATCTTCTCCATGAGTGTAGATATTTTTCCTTGGAGGTTTGACATGTTTTAATATACCATTGGTCTGGTTATCCTCGGGCTCCCTAGGTATCCCACCATGGCTTCAATCTTCATTGATTGTTCCAAATCCTCTATCAGTGTGGCGATTCTCTATTGAGTCGAGGGGATTTTTTTCAAGGGTAGAAACCCTTGGAGTTATCATTCCCTTTTATGGTCTTCATGAATTGGGTGTGCTAATATCCCAATAGCATCTTAAACTTCTAACTGTATTCCCATGCAAACTCCCCCTCTCTCTGTTGAATCTCGCGCAACTCAGAGAGAGCTTGTTGTTCTGATTGAGGTAACTTGAATTCGACAATGAATTTTTGGTACACCTGGTTAAGGGTAAAGGCCCGCCCTTGCACCTTAGGGTCAATATCCTTCATATACCATTTGAGGGCACGACCCCTCAAGGTAGTTTGGAATTCCACTAACTTGTTCGCATCCAGGTTCCCTTTGGACCTCCAGATGGCCTCGCATGGAAACCAATGTTTTTCTACATCCTTGTATTAGGGAAACCTGCTCTACTTTGTGGTCGACTCCTCCTAAGACCGTGGAAAAATATTCTTTGTCTTTCACAAGATTCAGACATCCTTCGTCCTCTCTTACTTCTAAGCCTTCTTCATCTCGTCCACTCTTCGAGGGAATTCTTTTTTTCTTCGCTTCTCTTTCCTACAATATTAGAATGGTTATTCTTTCTTGTATTTGCAACTTCTCCAAGTATTTTGACTTTATTTCATCTGTTCCTCCTCGTCTGATTTCTTTCTGCAACACTTTGGACTGTTTTTCTTCTCTCTTTACCTTTCCCCACCACTATTTCTCAACTATGGCGACTCTCCTCAAGGAATGCTCACTTATTGCGGTTTTATCTTCCCCCATCTATCAAAGAACCATTTCCCCTTATTAGTTCATGAACCTGCCCCAAGATTGCCCCACCCTGAGAGCATGGGTTTATGCTACCATCTCACGTGAGGGAACAACTAGCATCCTCTCTTCCACCAAAAATACCTTGATCCAGAGGGGAATTTCCATCAACAATTTTCCTTGTGCCCCATTCTTGAATATTTCTTGGAATCTTGAAAAATATTGGTTGTCCTCTGCTACAAACTCGATGATATAGCCTTCCAAGGATGTGGAAACCTAGAAATCCACCACTCAAGTAATATGGTGATCCATTCAGTGAAGCTCTGCTAGCCTCTTTGTATCCCAAGAACTGATTTCTTTGACCCGTTCTTTGAACTCTATTGCTTCTTGTAGTTGATCTACCCACTGGAACAATTTTTCCTAGAATTCTACCCATAATATCTCATACTGGTTGCTTGATATTTCCAAGTAGAAGATAGAATCCTTGGCAGCATCCCAATTCATATTTTGTAACTCCTCCTCCTTTAGTATTAACCCATCACACTTATGTTCCCACCACTGTTGAACATCATACTTGTGGATCCATGAAATAATTTTCCTTACAGGTTCCCTTGTACAACCAGGGTCCCATCAAAGGAACCGTTTTTTTGGCGCAAAGTTGTCATACCAAGGTCCTCTTAAGGTTACCAACAAAAGGGTACTGATGTAGTCTAGTGCACTGGAATTTTAATCTTTATGAAAGGAAAGAAGTCTCACCTAAATCCAACCAAGACAAAATAACTTAGAGAAGGGTAAGAAGAATGTTATACAGATCTATAACACATTTAGATT
Source organism: Picea engelmannii (assembly GCA_009831015.1). Taxonomy (NCBI): domain Eukaryota; kingdom Viridiplantae; phylum Streptophyta; class Pinopsida; order Pinales; family Pinaceae; genus Picea; species Picea engelmannii. The sequence continues at coordinate 56,731 of ML797058.1, forward strand.
GTTACCATTCTTAAGCAAGCTAGATTATTTTGTTCAGATCCTTTAACAAATCATACATCGATACAAGAGAAAAGAGTTGTATAGAACATCAAGAAAGGATAAAGAAGTGTAATGTAGAACATACAACAACATAATAACATTTTGAAGATACAAGAAGTAATATAAACCAATAACCTTAAAAATTTGATCTTTGTTATCTTTCTATTATATCATAAGTCTTGATCAACATGCATTCACAGCTTTACATTAATTATCTACCATACTCATTGTATAAGTGATCAGTAGGAACATATCAATACAATACTAAAGTTTATCATAATCAATCTAGTCCCTTTCCCTTTCTAATTTCATTCCATCTATGGAGTACAGATCTAGTTCTTGCCTCTCATTCCTCTCTCATATTTCCTTCACACACCCACCCATATTACAATACAATTGTTTCCTTTTCCTCCTTGAGAACCCATAGGCCCTCTTCTCTTCTTGATTATGTTCCAACTATATTGTCCTAAAACTGATTCTGCATTGGCCTCAGATTCCAACGTCTTTCTGTTGTGTGTTTCCTTTCTCAACCCTATTTTCCTTCACTTGATTGGTTGTCCAACTACTTGTTAACTTGTGCAACTTCTCTTATCAAAATGAAGGTACCAACAGATCAAATAGATCAAAGTATATTATAGGGTACATAAGATCATGGATGACATTGTAAAGATACAGTTGGCTACTCTTTGTATGGTCAGCACAACCTTGATATGGTGGGAGAGTAAGACAGAAGTTGATCTCGTTCAACAGGATAAAGTAATTTCTTCTTGGGATAAATTTACTGTTGCAATAAGAAACATTTTTATCCATTGAATTATATGCAAACTGAAATAATATAATGGCAACATCTAAGGTAAGAAAAAAAAAAAAAAAAATTCAAGTATATACACAACAATTTAAGAAGAAATCATTATCCATATGAATTATGTTATATACTCAAGAAACTCTTATGAAGTATATTGGTGGTATGCATTCATATCTCTGGCATGCTATATTGATGTTTAAGCCTTCTAATATTGATGAAGTGTTAGTACAAGCCACACATTTGGAATATAGTAAGGGAAAGCATGTGATTGAGGATAAGAAGCCACAAAAGTTCAAGAAAAAATCAAAAGGAAAATGGAAGAGTAAGAAGTCATCTACAGTGAAGTGATCTGAAGAGAAACCTACATGTTCTGAGTGCAAGAGAAAGGGACATGAGGAAGCACAATGTTGGAAGTTGTATCTAGAGTTAGGACCCCAACAAGATTTGGGATCTGATTCAGGAGATGAAACTAAGATTATGGAAATGTGAAGAAAATTTATATATACTACTAATATTTCAGTTCAATCTGCTAAGTTGGAAGGTTTTATTGATCGAAAGAAATGAAGTGAATTTTTTTATGTCAAAGTTATAGTGAAGCATACAAAGATAGATACTGTGTTTGAAAGTGGATCTGAAGTTAACTTAATATCTGAATCAATTGTTAATAATTTGGGTTTGAAAACGACACCTCATGTTAAACCATATCCATTAGGTTGGGTATGTGACGATGCTAAGTTGCAAGTGACAAATCAGTGTAACATCATATTTGAAATTATAGCTAAGTTATATGATGAGTTTGTGTTAGATGTCATGCTACTTGACATTTGTAGAATTTTCTTGAGAAGTCCATATTTATTTGACAAGAAAGCTATATTTTATCAAGAAGAGAAAAAATATCATATTTTCAAGAACAGGATTGAGTATATTGTCATAGATCATCGTATCAAAACTAATGTTTCTTTAGTGAAAAAAGGACAAATTAAGAGACTCGTAAATGCAAGTAAATCCTTTGTTCTCATGGTGATGAAACAAAAGGAAAATGACATATCAAATGCTTTATTAGGTAGTGATCTAGATCATAAACAGGAATTGGAAAAAATCATTTCTAACTATGATGAGTTATTTCAGGAACCTATAGGGTTGCCTCCTAAGAGGGAGGTTGAACATGAAATCCATTTGCAGGAGGATGCTCCTCTTCCTAACATTGGTATGAAACCAGTCTTTCAATGGGGAGACAATTAGCAGAAATCCTTCGAGACATTGAAGGAAATGATAAGCACCACACCAGTTTTGGCTATGCCATATTTGCAACAACCATTTGATAATGAAACCAATGTAAGAGGATATTCCAAGGGATAAATATTGATGCAATGAGGTTAACCTATATGTTATCATTACGAGAATTTTACTAAAGCATTAATTAACTATCCAACATATGACAAGGAATTGTATGCATTGGTACAAAGTATTAAAAAATGGAATCATTACTTAATGGGAAATGATACAATAGTTCATATAGATCATCAATCATTATAGTATTTTCAATCATAGACCAAGCTACAAAATTCATGAAATTTCAGGTGGATGGATTTCTTACAGCAATTTCATTTGGTTATTAAGTATAAGAAAGGTATTCATAATAAGGTTGAAGATATGTTATCAAGACAGTAATCAATTCATCTACAATACTAAAGTATAATACCTTGGATCATTAGAGTTATTTTGAACAATATGTGTTGGATTCTTGGGTTGACCCAGGTTTTGATCTCAATAGGATTACAAAAAAAACCTCAAAACTATCAGCCCTCCTGGTAAACGAGAAGGAAACACTACACATAGACTGCACAACAGAGTCTCACCTGAGATAGTTGTATGGGGGACTACAATACTCAGGTGTTTTTAGTATAGGAAGGGATTTGGACTATCTTTTTATCATTTGCCTCATGCATTAACATTAGTATTCATTCATCTACTTATAGGATTCATTCATTCATATAACTATGCATGCATGTTGTTATAATCATATTTAACCATTCATTCTTTAATTGATACATAAAATAACATCCAACCAATCATCCAAACACATTAACACAGTGGATTTACCGTGGTTCACCCCCCTAGGGCTATGTCCACAAAGATTTGTCTCTTCTGCTCTTTTCTTCATTCTTCTGCAAAATTTGTGTTGCGTGCATTACATCATCAGGATTACAATAAAAAGGAGGGTAATTACCCTCTCTGAGGTGGAATAGATCACACCAGGATCCACATACTGTGACCTAATCCTAAAAACTAACTTATTTGACTCAACAACAATAACAACCAACCTCTACCTAGACCTCCTAGATCTTTATTTATAGTACTCTACTGGATTATAGGCATTACATTATTGTAAAAACCCTAACCCTAACATGGTTAGGTCTGTCTACATTCTTTCCATGCCGCGTTTCCTCCTTCTACATGCTACTTTTCTTCCCCCTCTGGTGCGTGCTCTAAAAATTGATCGTTTCTCTCCAAAACTAGGTCTACGCCAAAAATAGACTTTCCTCCCAAAATAGGCCTATGCCAATATGCCCCCAACACTGACATGTGTCTCATCCTGATCCACTCAAGTGGTGTTCGCTCTTTGCACAACCTTCTCCAAGTCATGGAACTTCCCTTCTAGTTCCTCCCATTTATCTTTCACTTGCATAGCTTTTTTTGTGAGCTCCTCTACCATCTTCGTTGTAATATGTTCCTTCAGAGACTATGCGCTCTCTGCATGGACCTGTGCCATATTTGTCTTTTCCTCCTCTAGTTCAAAAATTATTTGAGTATATTACTCCTAAAGTGGTTCCAATTGGGAATACCTGGCATGTTTATTTGTCTACGCATTTTTGAGTTCCATTTGCAGGTTCTTCATCTCCTACGTCCCTTTCAATCTTTCAGCGATAATAATGGCCTTATGTCACAGTTTCAAATCCTGCATTTTTGTGTTGACCTTCTCTTCCTGTTGATATAGATGTTGGACCTTCCCATATTCGTCAAGACTAGTACAGAGCTGCACACTCTTATCAAAGAGTTCTACGACCTCCTTGGATTCCCTTGCAATCTCATTGATCTATATTGTTTTTTGTTGTTCTCTTTCGCCTAAGACCTCAGGAGGCATTTTCAGTGTTAAATTTTCCTTGAGTTCCTTTATTTCCTTCCTGTACCCCTCAAGTGTATGTGTGATGATTTGGATATGTTCTTTGGTGTTTCTCATGGCCACTTGTGCACTGTCCATAATCTTTGTGAATACTAACTCCAACTTATGCTCGAGGTTATCCATGTGCTGCTTCTCCTCATGTGTCTCTAGCTTGACCTTCTCTACCACAAGTTGTCGTGTGTCTTTCCATCTCTGGTGACTTCTAGATCTGTCACATATTTCTTGGCTCATGATTGTACTTCCTTTGTAAAAATGACTTGTAACTTGTACAATGCCTTAGTTCATATTTTAGTTAATACCAACTCTACCTGTGCCAAGTCTTTAAGAGGTGTTTGTGTCATGTCCCCCTCGAACTACAACATATCTGTTGTAATCTGGAATATTGGGCTTTCTTGTGCTATGAGTTGGATTGTTTCCTCCTCATTTTGAGTGGTTCCATATCATTCCTCTGTCAATCATGAGATTGATGTTGCGCCCCTATCATGTGTCTTGTTGGTCCTAAAGTCTGCACCTGACTGCTAAAGTGAAAAGCTAGGACACCTCAAGTTTAGAAGGGTTGTTTTTTTAGTTTTTGTTGGTCAGTTGGAGGGTTGGTTTTACCAAGAAAAGAGCATGGTTGGGTTGGAAAAATGATAAGGATGAGGGTCCTCCTTGGCTGGTAGCACACCAATGACATACAAGTGAAATAATAGAGGTAAAAACAAAGGAAACAATAAACTACTCAATGAATAATCTGCTACAAGAAGTTCAATACTCAAAATATCATTTCAAGATATTAAACATGTATCAAAAACACAATTAATCCCATAGTTTTCAATAAAAAAAAATATTCATCAAAGCATAGCTGCTATCATAGGTTGTGTATTAATAAAGACAAGTTATACAATAGCTGAAGGAAAATAAATGTACTTCGCATAAATCAAAATTGTATTCAAGATAAGAAACACATACGAATTTGGACACAAATACATTGTCATCAATAGTATCTTCACCAGGTAGAGAGCTTTAGTCGATGCGCAAAATGGGTCCAACTAGTTGTTGTATTGATCTCTTTCCCCAAAAACTCCACCCTCAAAACGTATAGAAAATTCATATTTATCAGAGTTGCAGAGGCTCTCGTCCATCTGGGACTGAGACTTAACTCTACATTAACAACTGTAGAACAATTTATTAACTTGACTAAAACACTATTGGAGTACAACAATGTATACTTCACACTTGAATTAATAAAAAAGAGTGGTTCTTATCAAACATAGAATACCACTTATTATGATTTAAACTAAAAAGATTCTTGAACTGAACAATTAAAAACTGCCACTAGCAATGAAACTGGATTGATGCATGCACTGGAATGAACTGTGATTGGCAGAAAAAGACTAAGAGAAACAGAACTGAGTTTTGCATTGAGAACTAGCATGCATGTGCGTTGTTTGAAGCCACTGGAGGATAACCAGTTGTATTTGGAAGCTTCTTCACATTATTTGTTTGAGGAAGAGGTAGGTATTCTGGTGTTTTGTCTGGAGTCTTCGACATTCCTGTTTTCTCTGTGATGGATTGGTTGCGGTCTGGTACCATTCTGATTCTCCTCATGACTTTCCCTTGATGATTTGGCTTAACGCCTAGTTGGTTTCCTCGTGTTGCTCTCAGATTGGACCTTAGACGTGATATAAGCATATGATAGTGGAATTTTTCAAGGACGGTTTGGTTCCACACCGCTCCGCCTTCTGCAATCCAACACCAACTACCACATTCCTCTCTAGATATACCATGGTTTCGATTGTGGGACCACTCAAGGATGTTAATGTTCAAGCATTTTCCATCCCTGCAATGAAGTGTGGTCATCGATCGTGTTGCAATCTGTGATCTGGGTAACCCTGCAATTTTAATACCCCTGCTAAAGTTTTCTTAGTCTTTTAGTCTTAGACTTTCTCTACCACCATTTAGAGATGGTGCCAATTCGTAACTTCAGGACTTCAGCAGTCTGGTGCTTCAGCAATTTCAGCCTATGTTGAGTTGAAAAACACCCATGGAGTGGTAGGGCCCGAAGTGACACGGTAGCCTGACGTTACTTCGGGACTTCGATGGTTCGACACTTTGGGACTTTGGGAGTTCAGGATGTAAAGAATGTAAATTTACCAAAGTAACTTTATCCTAGTTGACGTGGCAGTCTCTCGTCACTTCAGGACTTCAGAGTTCGAGATATTTTGAACGCGGGGCATGAATATCTCCCAAAGTGACTTTCTCCCAGTTGACATGGTAGTCTCTCGTCACTTTGGGACTTCGGGCTTCAGGAGATTTTGAATGTGAAGTGTATATAAATCCCAGAGAGTTGAACTCAAGAAGTGATTAGTGTGTTCTTATCACTAATTAAACCTGGATTAAGCCATTTTTATCATCTAAATATTTTGGGACTTCAGGGCTCTAGGTTTCAGAGAATTGTACTTGCTCTAAATGGAAAACTCCCAGAGTGACAATGCTACAAAGTGACGTGGTGGCCTGATGTCATATGATGTCATGGTTGTTGATGTTTCATGGAAATAAGGGTGACATGTGTCACATGAAAATGAGTATATGACATGACCAAAGGTTCCTACAGTGAGGTCCACATGTCAGCACCAGATGGGTGCCATGTGACACTGACGGATGAGTGCCACATGTATAAACTGATGAGTTCCAAGTGTCTTCGATGTTTTGGTGTTTTGGTACTTCGGTGATTTTGTTTGGTTGTTAATCCTTGCCCGAATTTGAAACTCTAAATGCACGAGAGCTATTAATATGAACTGTACATGGGATCTCCACCATTGAAAATTGAACCTATCTGCTTGCTTGTATTTCAATCCCGAAATGGAATGCTATGAATGCTGCATTTTTTCTCATGGTTTTTCCCTGTGCATACAACATACTTGACCGACCTACTCTAAGCTCAATTAAAGGAAAACAATATGACAAGTAATTCGAACCAAATCACGATATGTGTTTATCCTTTAAGAAAAACAGAAAAAATCTGCACAAAGAGTTAGTCAAGAAAGACAACAAGTGAAACCAAGTTATTGAGCAGATGGGAAAATGACTTTATCAACCAGAAGAGGAAAAATTTGATGAAGGCATAGGGAAATGAGAGAGGAGAGGAAGGGGTACAGACCTAGGTTACAACACTAGCTCCAACTGGGGATAACACTTCCTTGAGAGGTGCTAAGAATGACAGATCAGTTCCTTTGAATTTAATAACTTGCCCCCACCTCCCTTTTCTTACTTATGTTCTATCTACCAGCCATGCATCTCTGAAAACTAATGTTGAATCTAACCTCAATGCCTTTTTTGGGATATGAAGTATTTATTGAAACTCGAAACTGCAGCTAAACCCCAATGCCTTTGTTGGGATATGGAGTCTTTATTTGCACACAACTAACTAATCAAATGAAAAAACCAAAAGGAAAGCATATATGGTACAAGAGGGACCTTCCCTCATCCTTTGACAAAATAGTGTTTCAGGAAGCACCCATTTACTAGGCCTCTGAAGATCTATGCATCATATAGATCGTGCAAGATAAATGTGTTATTGTCCAGAACCTCAACCACCTTAAAAGTGCCAAACCAGAGGTTATTGAACTTACCGTGCTTAGACTTTTCATCCCTTCTGGCATCCCACCTCACGACTAGGTCACCATCTTGAAAGATATCCTTCTTGGTTTTCTTGTCAAAGGTTGATTTGATCTTACTCTGGTATTCTTTGGTCCTTTGATCCAACACTTCTCTCTTATGTTGAACCTCTATAATATGGAAGATTCTCCTTTGGATGTCATTTGGCTCCTTGATCTCTTCCTGCAAGAATTTTAGGACTGGTATACCAAGCTGGATGGGAAAAACAACGTCTACACCATAGACAAGATGAAATGGTGAGGTTCCCAAATACTTCTTGGTGCTAATTATGTCATCCTACAAAGCATACTTGAGCTTAGAGTCCCAAGATTTATTTTTTTCAATCAACAACTTCTTGATAATCCTGATGAGAGTTTTGTTTGATGACTCTGCCAGACCATTCTCCTGAGGGTAATAGGGCATGTAATGTGTCAAGGAAATGTTATGAATTCCAAAGAAGTCGATCATGGATTTGGACTTGAATGCTTGGGAATTGTCTCTTATAATCTTTTTGGGGCAGCCAAATCTGGAAAAAATATTGGTTTCCAGGAAATTCATGATCACCTTGTCAATGGCATTTCTGGTGGGAACAACCTCGATCTTTTTTTGAAATAGTTAGTGGAAGTGAGAATCCACTTGTGCTTCCCACTGGAGGATGGATTTATCTCACCTATGAAGTCTAACCCCCATTGCTAAAATGGACCACTAGCAGTGATAGGTTTTAGTGGTAGTGATAGTAACTTTTGTTTTCTTGCAAATTTATAACATTCATTGTAGGCCCTAATAGTAGTAAATATTTCAAAGAAAAAAGTGGGCCAGTAGTACCCTTCCCTTAGGATATTGAGATTTGTGGCCTTCCAATGCTAGTGTCCTCCACATACTCCTCTATGCATTTCTATTATGACTTGGTTTGCTTCATTTTCATCAAGGAATTTTAATAGGATGCTAGCAGGATCCCTCCAATACAAGTTCTGGTTTGAGATACAGAATTTGATAGCCTTCAATTTGAGGAACCCGGCCTTTGTCTTCTTCAGATTTGGTGGAAATTCAATATGCTACAGAAAATGAATGACGTTTCTATACCAAGGTGAAGAGAAGTAATTTTCAAATACATGCATGTTGTCTGGTCTAGGCTGTATGATGGGGGCATCTGATTGGGTGAATATTTGATGTAATTATAGCACTTTATAGTTTGATTATGATAACAACTTGGAAAGTCCTTGTTCCTTGATCAGATTGGTGGGTCTTATGCACAGGTCATACTCTAATAGTTTGACAATCCACTTCCCTCTTTCCCCCTCATTGTCTAGTTGGACCAGAATCTCTTTGACACTGCTACTAGGAACAAAGGTTGTTATGCTAGACTGTAACACATATACCCTAAAGGAATTGAGTGATTTGACCAGTGCATAAGCCTACTTTTCTAATATATCATACTTCATCTCAACATCTTGGAGAGATTTGATAAAAAAGGCTATGGTTTTTTCATGCCCTTCTCCATTTTTCTGCAGTAGTATAGCAACAATGGTCTCCTCAGAAGTGAAAGAAAAGATGAAGAAATATTTTCTATAGTCAGGGATTGCTAATACAGGGGATTCAACTAAAGCCTGCTTGATCCTTTGGAATGTTTATTTTGCCTCTAGCGACCAGTTTATCACAACATCTTTCTTCAACATGTTAGTGATAGGCTTCAGGATTTCTACGAAATTGGGCACAAAGCGCCTTAGGAAGTTTATTTTGCCAATGAAAGACTGGATAACCTTTTTTGCTTCTGGGGATTTTGATCTCTTGATTGGCATCGACTCACTTTGGATCAATTTTTATACCTCCTGCTGATATGATGTGGCTGAGGAGCTTCCCTTCTGGCATGGCAAAGTGAGACTTCCTAGGATTGAGAGATATTTTGTATCTCCTTCATTTTCGAAAAACCTGCTCTAGATGCTGCAAATTTTCATCATTAGTCTTGGAGAAAATGGTGATTTCATCCAAATATATAACCATAAATTTGTCTTTTTCCCCCACGAAATCTATGTCCATGGCCCTCTGAAAAGTGGCCCCTATGTTCATCATCCCAAAAGCCATCTTATCATACATGAATGTTCCCCATGGGGAGGTGAATGTTGTTTTTTCTTTGTCCTCTTCAGACATCGCTATCTAGTTATAGCCAGAGTATCCATCTAACAAGGAAATAATGTGGGCACCCACCACCCTCTGTAAAATATGATCCATCTTGGGGAGGGGGTAATTGTCTTTTAGAGAACACTTGTTGATATTTTGGAAATCAACACACAAGCATATCTCCTCATTTTTCTTTCTTACAGGTACCAAGTTGGCCACCCAGTTTGAGTACCTCAATGGTACAATAATCCTTGCATCCAATATTATTTTCAACTCTTTCTCAATTATGGACATCAACATGGGATTAAATTGTCGAATCTTCTATCTGAGTGGCTTGGAGCACGCCTTCAGAGGTATCTTGTGTTGGATGATGTCAGTGCCAAATGTATTCAAATCCTTATATGACCAAGAAAAATTATCAAAAAACCTCTTGATGAGACTGACATACATGTCCCTTTGTTCCACAGCTAATGCTTTGGACAACTTTATGATCTTGGGATTCTCAGTGGTCCCAATATTGCAATATGTTATCTCTTCTTCTTGATTCTTCATGGAAGCTTCTCTGGAAACATCATTACTGTCAAACAACCTCTCCAGTGGCACTATTCCTATTGGAATGTGATTGTTTTTCAGCTCCACTATATCGTGGCCAACTATTTTCTTTAGCAGATGAGGTGTTTGCTGATTTTCTAATTCATTATTTTCACCTTCTTGGCTTTCTTGGTTGATTGAGATATTGGAGAATTCATCAATGGTTTGTAGAAACCTCTGCAGCTCTAGGACATCACTAAAGACTTTCCAGTTCTTTATTTTGTTTGATATGGCTATCCTGTGTCTAATTTCCACCTAATATTTATTATTTGGACCAAGGGGAGGTATAAAAGTGCTAGCATCCAAGGCTAGAGAATCTGCCTTCTTATTCTCATCTCTGGGGATGAAGGATATATTAAATGATATAAAGAAATTGTCGATCAGGTCCCATGCCTCATTTTTGTATTGTTTTAGCCTCTATTGTTTATCTTGATATATGTTTTTAACTTGATATATGATTAACTCGGAATCACCAAAAGCTGCTAAACAGTCAATGGCCATGTCTTTGGAAACCCTCAATTCTCAGCACCAGAGCTTCATATTCATCTATATTGTTAGTATTTTCAAACTCCATCTTATAAGAGAGAGTTATTACCTCTTGTGAAGGGGAAATGAGGAATATACCTGCCCCATATCCCTCCTTTGATGAAGATCCATCGAAATACATCTTCAATACTTTGTTTTGTTGATCTGTCAATGGTTGATCTTTGCGTCGGAGAATTGACATTTCGGTTCCATCATCATTTAAATGAAAAAAGGATGAGTCGATCTCACCCTCAACAACATAAATTGGGTGATTGCATGGGTTCTTATGGTCATTGATGATATATGATAATATTACCTATATGAATAGCCTCCTATGTTCCCCTCCGAACACAAGGATGGTGGCGTAAGTGAGGTCAATTTGTAATGATCCTCCAACCTTCTTAGCCCAAGTTCTAGATAAGAGAATACCAAAATTTGGGGGAATGTCAGCTACAACAATTTCCATCACTACACTGAGAAACCACCATATCATTTATCAGTCCCAGACATTTTACTTTATTATAATCAAAGGAGTACAGGTCCTTGTAGGGTTTGGTGATATCTAGATCTAGTTATTCCATAAAAACTTTGGGCATAACATTGTGTGAGGCTCATGAGTCCATAAGATGGTTATGAAGGATCTTATCATGGACATTTAAATATATATAGAAAGGTGGAGAAGCATCAAAGCCATCCTCAATGTGTTGACCCACAATAATGGTTGGGTTCTCATCATGCAGACTAATTACATCAAAAGATACAATAGAAGTAGTTGGTTGCAGAACTTTCATGGTAGATTTTTTGAAAGGTTCATTATTCATCAATTATGTCAAAGGCACGGGGATATTGATCTTGCTCAGTTTGTTTTCTAGGATAAAAGAGGTTGGTGGCATATCAACTTATTTTATTTCAGAGATTGCAGGTTTGGATGGAGGAAGTTGTTGAGCTTTGGATGACATATCTTTCCTTGGATTTGGCTTGGGAAGGAATTCAAATTTTTTGTTTTGATCAAAGGTAGTGGCTTTGGGATCCCCCGCTCTTGTCCTCAAATCATATTTTTGGGGGGGTTGGCCTTGAATAACTCCCTCTTCCCCTATGTGATTATCAAACTGATTTGACAGTTGTCCTACCTCATATTCTTTCTGCGTTAAGTGACTAGTATAGTAATTGGTTTCATTGAAAAGTATATCAGTTTCATCTACATCATCATTGTCTACATCTATCTCCTCAATCTGATTTTCTTGGAAAGGAGGCGCTACCCTTTGAGCATCAACATTCCTCCTTTCTCTCTGCATTATCTGAGGTGCATCATTAGGCCTTCTGAACTGATTTCAATTTATATTTCCAACCCCTTGAAAATCCTTGTTTGGTTGTTTAGATTCCCATTTCATCTTAGCTATTTCAAATGTCAGATCCTTCAAAGTTTTGGTCATTTCATCAAGTTTGGGATCAGATGTGGTTGATTTAGAGGAGGTAGGGGAATCTTCTCTCCATTTCTTCTTGTCTTTATCAGATCTAATCTTTAACCTGTCTGATGCCAAGATATTGGATTCAATATTAATGGTTGCTTCCTGCATGGAAAACAGGGTGGTGGATCTTCTCTCCCTCAGCAGTAGGGAGAAATATGCATCGAATTCATTGGAATAAGTGATCTTTTCAAAGGCTTCGGTTGGTTTGATCTCATCTGGGATTCTACCATACATCTTGTTGAATCTCTTGGTGAAGTCTAAAATAGATTCACCATTCATTCTCTTAAGAGCCCCAAACTTAGTGATGTAGTAGAGATAGTTTATCCTATCTCCCCACTACTTTATGAAAGCTTCATATAATGCCTCGATATCTGCGATGGAGTCTAGAGGAATCCCCCAGAACCATTTCCTTACTTCCCCATATAGACTCTGCATAAACAACCTCATCCACACATCTGTGTAGTCAATGTTGAAGTTGTCTACAAAGTTGTAGAAGTCTACCAGATGTTCCTCAACAATGACATCACCTTCCCCATTATATCTTGGTAAATATTTCATGTAATATGTGGCTAGGAGTGCATGTAAGCCTACAAGAAGAACTAGGGGTTCATATCTGGCAGCAATTATGGAATTCATCTTGTTAGCATCCATGGCTTGAGAAATAGGAATCTGAAGATTTATAGGAGCTACAGGGGCGGATGCTGGATTGGATGATGAAGTAGACTTAGGAGTTGAAGATGTCTGAGGTTCCTTGGAATTTTGATTCTCGGGGCTAGAAAATTCAAGTTGCTTGTGATGATTAAGAGGAGTAGACTCTTTGGGCACAGCTTTACCCACGAGGGGGAAGGTATATCTTTGAGCTACGGTGGATTTTCTTATTTTCCTTTCTGGATCAGAGACTACTATGTTCTTCTTAGGGTTAGGATGATCCTTGGTAGCTTTCATGTGTTCATATTTAGATATGTTGAGTCCTTTGTTGGGTGCCAATATTTCTTTTGTAAATTCTACTCAGTGGAGTCACCAGGTGAATGGTAATATGTCTATGTCTGATATTTGTTTACCATCAAAGGTCATATCTATCCAATGTCATTCTCCCAGGGAAATATATCTCGTTACTCCATTCCTTTGCAATGGTGCTAGAATATGTTGGTCCTAAAGTCTACACCTGACCGCTAAAGGGAAAAGCTAGGCCACCTCAAGTTTAGAATGGTTGATTTTTTTAATTTTTGTTGGTCAGTTAGAGGATTGGTTTTACCAAGACAAGAGAATGGTTGGGTTGGAAAAATGATAACTATGAGGGTCCTCCTTGTCTGGTGGCACACTAATGATAGAAAAGTTAAATAATAGAGGTAAAAATAAAGGAAACAACAAACCACTCAATGAATAATATGTTGCAAGAAGTTCAATACTCAAAATATCATTTCAAGATATTAAACATGTTTCAAAAACACAATTACTCCCACAGGTTGCAATAAAAATAAATCTTCATCAAAGCATAACTGCTATCACAAGTTGCATATTAATAAAGACAAGTTATACAATAGTTGAAGGAAAATAAATGTACTTCACACAAATCAAAATTGTATTCAATATAAGAAACACATGCGAATTTGGACACAAATACGTTGTCATCAATAGTATCTTCACCAAGTAGAGAGATTTATTCACTGCACAAAATGGGTCCAACCAGTTGTTGTATTGATCTCTTTCCCCAAAAAATCCTCCCTCAAAACATATATAAACTGCATATTTATCAGAGTTGCAGAGGTTCTTGTCCATCTGGGACTGAGACTTAACTCTACATTAACAATTGTAGAACAATTTATTAACTTGACTAAAACAGTGCTCGAGTACAACAATGTATACTTCACACTTGACTTAATAAAAAAGAGTGGTTCTTATCAAACATAGAAGACTACTTATTATTATTTAAACTAAAAAGTGTGTTGAACTGAATAATTAAAAACTGCCACTTGCCTTGAAACTGGATTTATGCATGCGATGGAATGAATTGGGATTAGCAGAAAAAGACTAAGAGTGACATAATTAATTTCTGCATTGAGCACTGACATGCATGCGTAGTGTTTGAGTCCATTGGAAAATAACCAACTGTATTTGGTAGCTTCTTCACATTATTTGTTTGAGGAAGAGGTAGGTCTTCCAGTGTTTTTTCTGGAGTCTTCGACATTACTGTTTTCTCTGTGATGGACTCGTCGCGGTCTTCTACCATTTTGCTTCTCCTCGTGACTTTCCTTTGATGATTTTCCTTAACACCCAGTTGGTTTCCATGCACTACTCTCAAATTGGAACCTAGAAGTGATATAAGCACGTGATTGTGGAAGTTTTCAAGGGCGGTTTGGTTCCACACCGCTTCGCCTCCCGCAATCCACCACCAACTTTCACATACCTCTCTATCTATAACATGGTTTCAATTGTGAGACTGCTCAAGGATGTTAACTTTCAAGCATTTTTTGTCCCCGCAATGAAGTGTGGTCGTCGATCGTGTTGCAATCTACGATATGGGTAACCCTGCCATTTTAGCGCCCCTGCTAAATTTTTCTTAGTATTCCATTTTTAGACCTCCTCTTACCCATTTAGCAATGGTGTCAATTTGGAACTTTGGGACTTCGATGATTTCAGCCTATGTTGATTTGAAAAACACATGTGGAGTGGTAGGGCTCGAAGCGACATGGCATCTTAACGTTACTTCGATACTTCATAGGTTTGACACTTCAGGACTTCGAGACTTTGGGATGTAAAGCATGGAAATATCCTGAAATAGTATGGTCCAGGAGTGACGTGGTATCCTGACGTCACTTTGGGACTTCGACGGTTCGACACATTGGACTTTAGGAGTTCCAAATGTAAAGCATGGAAATCTCCTTAAGTAACTTCATGGTTGACGTGGCAGTCTCTCATCACTTCAGGACTTCGAATTTCGGGAGATTTTGAATGCATGGCATGAATATCTCCTGAAGTGACTTTCTCTCAGTTGACATGGAAGTCTCTCGTCACTTAGGGACTTCGGGCTTCGGGATATTTTGAATGTGAAATGTATATAACTCCCAGAGTGTTGAACTCGCAAAGTGATTAGCGTGTTCTTATCACTAATTAAACCTGGATTAAGCCGTTTTTATCATCTAATTATTTTGTGACTTTAGGGCTCTGGGTTTCAGAGAATTATGCTTGTTTTGAATGGAAAAATCTCGGAGTGACAATGTTGCGAAGTGATGTGGTGGCCTGATGTCATATGATGTCATGACTGTTGATGTGTCATGGAAATAAGGGTGACACGTGTCATGTGAAAATGAGTGGATGACATGCCCAAAGGTGTCTGCATTGAGTGCCACGTGTCAGTGCCAGATGGGTGCCATGTGACTCTGACGGATGAGCTCCACGTGTCTAAACTGATGAGTGCCAAGTGTCTTTGGCACTTCGGCATTTCGGCGTTTTGGCACTTCAGGGCTTCTATTTGGTCATTAATCCTTGTGCGAATTTGAAACTCTAAGTGCACGAGAGCCGTTAATATGAACTATACATGGGATCTCCACCGTTGAAAATTGAACCTGTCTGTTTTATTATATTTCAAGCCCGAAATGGACTACTCTGAATGATTCATTTTTTCTCATGGTTTTTTCCTATGCATACAACATACTTGACTGACCTACTGTAAGCTCAATAAAAGAAAAAAAAGATGACAAGTAATTCAAACCAAATCACTATAAGTGTTTATCCTTCAAGAAAAATAGAAAAAATATGCGCAAAGAGTCAGTCAAGCAAGAAAACAAGGAAAACCAAGTTATTGAACAGATGAGAAACTGACTTTACAACTAGAAGAGGGTAAAATTGACGAAGGCATAGGGAAATGAGAGAGGAGAGGTAGGGGTGCAGACCTAGGTTACAACATGTCTATACCACTTGCATATGTTCCACAACCTATTTAACCTCAACCAACTCCTTCATGATGCTTTCTCTTTGTTTCTCTGCCCCCTCATATTCCTTAGTCATGCGGTCCTCAACCCTCTCTATTACTAATTCAATATCATCCTCGGTGATTGTGTATTCTAGGATATCCTTATGTGCCTTGGCCTTTTTGTGCGCCCCCCCTATTTGTATGATTGATCATTTTGGTGGCCCTACATATTTTGAAGTTGTCATCGTTGAAGTTCCTTGTGTTTTTGTATCCCCACCTTGTTATTCCTCCTACACATGGACATTATATTTATTTCCTATCTTCCCATTCTTCTTTGGGGCGATGTCCTTTTTCTATTGTGCGGGCTTAGGGCCTAGTTTCACATGTTGTGTTGGTTTCTTGGTCACGACACTTCCTCCTGCAGATGTCTTTGATGACCCTGCATCAATTTCCTTACCCTTGGGCATGTCTTTGGTTATGACTGGGATCTTCCATTCATCCTCCCTATCCTTTATTTCCCAATATACCTCTTCTATGTTGGCGCATTACCAAAGTTGTAACCATTCCTTGTCTGGATCCCTACGCTCCTGGATCCACATATTGTGTCACCTAACCTTGAAGTTGGTTATCCCCTAGTACTCTATGACCACCTCAGGAGTTATTCACCAGTTATTTGTTATATTTATTTCATATCGCTTAGATACCTAGCAAAGGTGTTAGCATTTCCACTTCTCCATTTGAATCAGAAGTACTCCCCAATGATCTGCATCATGTTGCGCGACATTGTCTTACTCTATCACATAAGTGTGAATAGGCAGTATAATTCCATCCGATCAACACTATCAACACGATCAACCAAGAATAGTGGAACTCTATCCCTGAGTCCTACGCATCCTTGAAGTCATCTAGGAACAAATTTAACAAATACGGGGCCCATCTTAGCAAGGTGTCATTTGCACACTGTGTTGATGCTGCTACAACTCCTGCAGAGACCTATTCCTTATGACATTTTCAAAGGATTTTGCATGCCATCATCTTTGTTTCCATACCGATGGCTACATTTTTGATTCGTTTGATTATGATGCCTCATGATCCCCTTTTGTTTCCACAGGTTTTCTTCATTTCCTCTATGAGTGCATGCTCCTTTGTTTTTTCATCCATATATTGTGCGAGATTCTCGCCATTTAATGGAAGTCCTGTGATGAACGAAATCAACTTGACATCGATGGACACTTGTATGTCCATCCACAAGAATCCTCCATGGAGGACCACCAGTAACTTCTTGACACAGTTGTTAAAATTCCCCCCCTTGCCAAAATGAGGAATCTCCAACAAGTGAAGTATCCCTATGTTTACCAATCCTATTATCCACTGCTTCGACTGCAACACTAGATCTCCTAGTGGCCCTCTACCTAGGCTCTCCATGTAAACTTGTTGTGTCAATTTTGGGAACTTGCTAGTGTCAGACACATCATGGTTTGCATATATTAACCACTCGACGTAACCCAACAATCCTGGTATGGACTACACCATATCTAGAATGTGAGGTAAAACTAAAGAGGCCTCATGATGCTTGCGTTGGGACCTCACGATGGGTTGTTTCCCTTTTCTCTATGTTGGTGCACTGGATGGCCCAGCCTCTGGTTCTCTTTCTTCCCTGCCCAACTCTGGTTGTCCTGTGATAACTTCGAGTTCCACTTCCTCATGCTGCATGGACCCTACCACTGGTTGTGACCTTGGCCTATCAGATTATGTTCTTTCACTATCAATGCCATTTGTCTTGTGGGATTCTTTGGCCCTAGATGGTTGTTGTGGGTTTCCTGTCACCGACAGGTTTTTGCCTCTTGCACTTCTCCATGATTCAATATCTATCCCGACAATCGTCGGGGCCTATCCCTCCTCCTCTACCAGTGTGGTGCTCACTAGTTCAGGTTGTGGTGAAGGAATCTTGTCAACATTGATGATTCCCTTTGGCTGTGTATAGACTTGTTCTTCCCCTATGGGTTCATGCATTGACCTATGGTTGCTTCATTTTTTTTGTGTTGTTTGGCTAGATGCACCAACCTTTGGAGGTTCCATCCCTTGGAATTCTTTTTTTTGTTGTTGAAATCCAGCTGCTAGAATCTTCTAAATCTCCTAATCACCACTTGTCTTTGTTCTCCTTAGATCTGTGTATGCTCAAATTCACAATGAGTGTTGTTTGGCCCGCGTTTTAGTTATATACAGGGTGACATAAATGTCATGAATATTATTGGATATTCTTCCTTTGTTTCCATAAATGTTCAAAAAATTCTTGGGCACGCTTCGTTAAATTTCATAAATGCTTGGTTTGCGCCTTTTCACCCCGATGACTAGTTTCTTCTTTTCCGATCATTGGCCCATTTTCCAGTGCACCGCACATTTCTGTTGTGAATTTTCTATGGCGCGTTGTTTTTTCTTTTTTCCATTCATATCCTGCACATGATAACTTTTACCTCTTGTCACATTGGTTTCGCTATCTTCTACATGGGACATTTTCCAATCTTCTGTCATTCAACCAACTTCCTCCTCTTTTTGTATTTTTCTCCTTTTTCTTATTTTTCCTTCCTTTTTCTTATCTTCTACTTTTTATTTCTTTTTATATTTTTTCTCACCTAATATCTACTATAGTATACTATACACATGGTTTCCTTATTGCGTTGCAACTATTGAGAGTTAGTAGGTTGATTGTCCCTATAAAGTTTTAGTCAACTACCATTCACCATTGTTATCATTGAAATTTCGTCCGCATGTGGCGACAAGAACTCCACATCATAAAAACAGGACTGGAGTCATTCATGGCACAAGATTAATGCCACAGCATTGCAAAAAGGGTCAAAACTATACCAAATGACCAAAAATTTGAAGGGCGCTTTACATCATTTGGGTGCGTGCGCGTATGCACGTAATAGCATCGTACAAAGCGCGCATATGTGCACAAGGCGCGGTTGTTGGGCTAAAAACCCGTGCGCCTGCTAAATGACGCATTTATTGAAATTGGTCGGCCTCCCAACCACTAATGGATCAACTCCCAAGTCGATGTGATACCAAATCTGAGCTCAATCCTCATGGTGGGCTGGTCAAAGACCTAATTGTGCCCTAAAGAGCCTCTTTTCACATTCAAAAGAGGTCACATAATAACCCAATTCTTGGCTATAAAAAGCCATGAATGACCACCATTTTCTCAAGGAATTCTTCATACTGTTATGCTGTTGAGATTGCTAAGGACCCATTCTTTGGCAATAAACACCACAAGCTGCATTTCATAGAGCTATTCACCCCTCACTTGAGTGAATAAGCTTGGAGTTCTTTCACCCACATTTTCATCTTTTCATTGTAAAGGAGAG